>CAXIWF010002010.1:0-101636 GCA_964036045.1 Eutreptiella sp. 'Long Island Sound 2002' | reverse complement strand
CAAAATACGAAGTAACCATGGTGCTGCCGGCTCCTATGGTGAAACAGGTGCTCTGCAATAGCGGAAAAGTGACAGGGGCTGAGTATCGCCTTTTCATGAATAAAGACACCGACGTGGACACACTCAAAGCAAACATGGTATGGGTCAAACTTCCCCAGAACACAAACAGAGCCATCTCCGATCATTGGAAAAGATTACACAAACAACCGTGGTTTGCAGGCCTCATCGCAGATGTGGTCGGGATGCAAGAGACCCGTCTAACCGCATCAGGCCAGCGCTGCATGCGGGCAATTGCAGCAGAATATGGCTGGTCATGTTTTTGGGGGAAACCATTGGGCTCGCCCACGGGTGGGATTTGGGGCGCCCCTCAAGGGGGGGTTGGACTGTTGTTCAAGAAGGGATGGAATGTACGCCAAGTGGAGGCGGACGAAGGAGACCCCATTGCCAGCGGACTCTGGCATTCCGGCAGATGGCTGCACACATGCGCAGGCATCGGTGAAGGGCACACTGTCCTAAACATGTGCGTAGCATACGGTATCCCGGCCAATGCCCCGCTGAACACTGAATTCTGGGAGTTAGTCATTTGCTACCTTAGGAGGCTGGGAGCCTCCCCCTGCCTTCTATTTACAGATGCGGATTTTAATTTCGATGTCTTCCATAAAATACCTGCAGCCCCCCTAACTGCATTAGCAGATGGCTGGCTAGTAGATGCAGACCATGTATTCGCCACACTGCACCATGAAATCCTGTGTCAGCGGTTTTTCTAAGGATGGTTCCCCTGGAACTCGCATCGATGCACTGCTGGCCACGCCTGCACAGGTCTCAGCATTTGTTGACGTCTCTGCTGTGCAGGGACGTTCCCTCCCTGGCCACACGCCGGTACGGTATACCTTAGCTCTGGATGGCCCAAGACAGAAAGTTATCAAGATGAGGAAACTCACCCCCTTTTCACTGCCTCCGCGAGAGGTAGAAGAGGCACAGGAAATAAGGGACATGCTGCTGAAGCATTGGGAAACGAAGTGGGCAGCCCTGATCAGTGAAGGGAATGTCAATGCCATCTGGGATCAGTGGACTTGGCTAGCAGAGGAAGTGGGGCTCGCACTCTCATGCAATCACCTCACAAAGGATAGCCTAGGGGCCACCCTCCCATTCGCACCTAAGTCTGCACCCCGTGGCACAGGGACAGCTCAGATGTTGCGAGAAACTACTCTGGCCCCAAGCAAAACAACTGCATATGGGGGGCCACGCACTCGGCTAATATCCAAGATCACCAGTGCCCCGGGATCACTTCGCACAGTCATCCAATGGCAGCGAAAGGAGGCGGGTGTCCAGGGAAACCGACTCACAGCGTCTGCGAGGCGCAAAGCACAAAGAGCCGTCCGATTGGGCGCAGTGCCTCAGCAGGTACAACACGCGTGGCAAGCGGCCTGCCGGCGCATGCGTAAAATTTGCGCGGCGGTCAGAGATGACTTGCTGCTACAGGACTTCATTGCACTGGCCCCGGACCCCAACCTCCCCCCCATCCGTCAGATGCCAACCCTGGTCCAGACCATGTCTGAGTATGACCACCTCTGTACATTAGGCAGGAAGTATGCTAAACAGCAAGAACGTGATCGAATAGAGGCATGGAAGCATAAGATGAATCAAGCCTGGTTGGACAGGCCAAAGGATGTATATCGCCGGATTCAAAATGAGTATCAACCCCCCCTTGTCATACTGTTGGATCCGGAGACAGAGCAACCTACGTCCAGTGTGAATAGAATGGACGACATTCTACATGCCTCATGGGACAAAGTAATGAGGAAGTATGCGCATGCCCCAGAGCCGGATGCGGCTGCCTTTGTCAGCAAATACGGGGTTTTTCTGCAGCGCGGTCGGCTCATGCAAGCCGCCCCCATCACAGGCGCCCGACTCACCAAAAGGTTCAGCAAAATGGGCATCCATACGGCCACCGGCCTTGACGGCTGGTGCGTCGCCGACTTGCTGTCGCTGCCCATGCAGCTGATGGATATGTTAGCAGAATTGCTGCATGTCATCGAGCACACAGGACAGTGGCCTCAGGCCTTGGCCAAAGGGTATATTTCGCTCATTCCTAAGGGCAAGGGCATGCTGCCCATGAAACAACGCCCGCTCTCTGTGTTATCCCAAATTTACCGAGTCTGGGCAGGGATTAGACTAGTGGAATGCATGCTGTGGCAAGAGGGGTGGATTCACCCACATGCCTTTGGTTTCAGAAAACGAAGAGGGGCCATCGATGCGGCGGCGCTCATCGCCCTGCTTGTGGAGCTCCACAAAATTATCAAATCTGTTCTGCACGGTTTCGGACTTGACTATGTCAAGTGTTTTGACTTGATACCGCAGTCCATTGTACTGCACATCGCCCTGGAACAGGGCATGGATCCTGGAACCCACCGAGCCCTTAAGGGCATGTATACGTCCTTAGTAAGATGTTTCAAAATCATGGGCTGCCGCGCCAGCTTCTTTGCGGCCACAAACGGCATATTGCAGGGATGTCCACTTTCAGTCATACTGATCAATTTGATGACCAGTATCTGGAAACGGGTGCTGGATGCCCAAAAACAGCACCTGTCGGTGTCAGCGCACGCACTCCCCCCTGGGGATCAGCCAGCTCACGTCCTGCACTTTATACTCACAGCGCTTGGTTATGCTGACGACACCTATGGGCTGGCGGCGGGAGGCACACCCCTGACCCCCCTTTTGCAATGCAGGGAGGAATGGCTACAAGACACCGGCCAGGGTGTCAATGCCAAAAAGTCAGTGGGGTTCTCCTCATCCTCATCAGAGCCAGTGAAGGCAGAACTGCTGGGTGTACCTTTCCCGGTGGAAACAGAGTTTAGGTCGCTGGGTGCAGGCATCCGCACAACCGATGCCACGTGCTCGGGCCCGCTAATCCTGAATCGCATATCTCGTGCCTGCGGCCTTCTTGACCGTGTGCATGGAGCCCAGGGCAATGATGAGCGCCGCTGCGAAATCATATCAACTATGGTCACAGCCACAGGCCTACATGCATCGGAGATCGTACCACTCCGTATGCGGGATCTCGCTACCTTCGCGACCCGTGTCATTAGAACTATCTGGGGCCCTACACGCCTAGGGAGGGCGAAAGAAATTTTCTTCTCCTTGCTATGCAAAGGCCACCGGATTTCCCCAACCATGGTGGTCAAGTATTCACGCCTGCTTTGGCTGTCACATCTTTGCCGTAACAGGGGCCCAAACCAGATCACTGCCCAGGCCATCTGGGAAACAGGACTTTACACAAGAAACAGCGGCCCCTTTGGGCGCGCGGTGCAAACAGCACAGGAATGCGGCTGGGCGCCTATGCAGGGTTGGTGGGGCTGGAAAGTCCCAGGGCAGGGTGAACCCCTTATGCTAAATGGGGACAAACAGACTGTAAAACACGAAGTCCGCGAGCAGCTCAGGAAGTAATTTTTAGAGTCGCTAGTCCAACGGCGACCTCGCCTGTTTGCGGGTCTGCACTATGCCACGAACAGGCGACTTCTGCAGCCGAGCATTGCCAGCTTTGGGTCCGAGCTAGAGCGGACCATATTGAGAGGGGTTCTTTCTGGAGCGACGTGGACCGCGCTGCGCGCGTATCAACGAGGCCTTCGCACCTCCTCCGCATGTCCTTTTTGTAATGCGTCCCTAGAGGACGAGGAACATATCCTCTGGCATTGTGTCGCATGGGACCACGTTCGTGACCCGTTGTTGGTGCTTGTGCACACGGCCCTTTCCCAGTTGCCAGAGCTTCCACCACCCGGTAAGTGGCCGGCATGCCTACGACGATGTGGTTTAGCCCCAAAAATTTCTGCGGAGGCAATAAAATCTGGTGCAGCTTTCACCTTCCTGCGCGCGGTACACTCCATGTATGTGTGCATCATAGCAGCACGCAAAAAGCGAAATCCGCACAGCCCTTCCATTTTTGCAGGGTACAGGCTGTCTCAGCAAATCAGGCAGTACCCCTATCAACAGCTGGTTGGGCCACTGCCCCGAACGGTGGCACACGGTGCCTTGACACTCCGCACCCCCAAGGGGCATGAATGGAAGTGGGAAAAGAGCTTTCTCGCGGACCTACTTAGCTGGCTACGAGCCCTGACGTGGCCGGAGGAACAGGGGACAGTCACCTTTTTGGAACTGGCAATTGATTTCGAAGAGTTCGCGCAAAGGACCCTCCCCCATGCGCCTCAGGCGAAGTATGCAGGAAATACCCTGTCCCTCCAAGAACGAGGCAAGGTACTGCGTCCGGCAATGTCCAGCGCCCAGCGACTGGTCACCTCAGGCCAGCTGCACCCAGCCGGCATGGTGACCCGCTGTGGCTCGCTTGTGCCGCTGGGGGGACCGGCGATCTGCGGTTTAAATAAACGCCTGTATTTTGCACGCCGAGAGGCCATGATTTCACACGTCCGCAAACTCGTTCAGTATTGCGAAGAGCAGTGGGTGGCCAAGGCGGGAACACACCGCACACATGCGCTGCGTGCATACACATACCGCCCGCGTAAGACAGCAGCAGAGATTGAAGCACATAGACTACACAGAGCCCTGTGCGGGAACTTGCAGACAGGCCTGGCACCAGCATCTGGTGCACAGCTCACCAGCTATGTGTATAGCGACCTAGTCGGCTATCAGACATCAGACATCAGACTTTTATGGACCATCACCCCCAACCCCCCCCCCCCCCCCACCCCAACACCCTTTCTACCCCCCCCCCCCCGTGTCAGACTTCCCCCCCCCCCCACGTGTCCCCCCCAATATCAGACTTGTCCCATTGTCACCACACCCTTGAGGTGTAGAAGTGGGTTGTGGTCTCGACCCTAGCGTCTGGAACCCAACCAGTGCTTGCAACCCCTTCAATGATGGTACGTGCCCCCCCCCCCCCCCCCCACCCCACCCCACCCCACCCCATCTCTCTTACTCAAACCGATCGGGGGGCTCATATGTGACTGAAGACAAGTGGGAACAGAATCCTGATGTCTGGCCCAAGCAACCTCACCTGAGCTAATCGGGTCAGTTTTGCTGGTGGGGTGGGTGGGTGGGGGTTCATCGGGTTGGGCCGGAACTGTGGAGAGGGGGGGTAGTGGGTTTCGAGCACGGCACAGCACAGCACGGCACATCACAGCACATCACATCACATCACAGCACACCACAGCACAGCACAACATACAGCATAGCACAGCATATTACAGCACAACACAGCACAACACAGCCCCTACGGCCGCCCAAGAGAGCCTCCCTCCCTCCCTCCCTCCCTCTCTCCCCTCCCTCCCTCCCTCCCACCCTGTCATTTCCCTGCTTGTATGGTTGTGGTTAGGGAGGGTATGCCTGTTTTTCTTTTTCAGGTTTTTTTATCTAGTTGGTTGGCGTATGTGTTTGGGTTGGTGGGACCCTCTATGACGATTGACACTGCATGTTCATCCTCGTTGGTGGCAACGGATGCTGCATGCAAGGCCATGTATGCGCATGACTGTGAGGTGGCCGTGGCGGTGGGAGTAAACCTGCTCTTCAATTTCGAGGTGTTCATCAGCTTTCGTGCAGCCGGGATGCTATCCAGGAAGGGCCGATGTGCGACATTCTCGGATGATGCGGATGGGTATTTGCGCGAAGAGGGGTGTGGTGCGGTGTTGCTAAAGCCACTATCGAGTGCTTTGGGGGTCTACAGCCCCCAAATATTTGACGGACATACGTCCGTCAAATATTTTGGGGGTCTACACCCCCCAGATAACTGACGCATGGGCATGTGTCAAATATTTGACGGACATACATCCGTCAAATATTTTGGGGGTGTAGACCCCCCAAATATTTGACGGAACCCCATCCGTCAAATATTTTGGGCGTGTAGACCCCCCAGATAACTGACGCATGGGCATGCGTCAAATATTTGACGGACATACATCCGTCAAATGTTTTGGGGGTGTAGACCCCCAAAATATTTGACGGACACACAGTCCTTCAATCTTTCTGGAAATTCTGTGGGAGAGAGTGGGGCACAGGCGCTTGCAGCACTGAAGGATGCCGCCTCACTGCATACCCTGTCCCTCGATCTTCGTGGAAATTCCGTTGGAGACAGTGGGGCACAGGCGCTTGCAGCGCTGAAGGATGCCGCCTCACTGCATACCCTGTCCCTCAATCTTTGTGGAAATTCTGTGGGAGACAGTGGGGCACAGGCGCTTGCAGCGTTGAAGGATGCCGCCTCACTGCATACCCTGTCCCTCAATCTCTGTGGAAATTCTGTGGGAGAGAGTGAGGCACAGGCGCTTGCAGCGCTGAAGGATACATTCGTCAAATACTTCGGGGGTCTACACCCCCCAGATAACTGACGCATGGGTATGCGTCAAACATTTGACGGACATGCATCCGTCAAATATTTTGGGGGTGTGGACCCCCCAAAATATTTGACGGACACACATCCGTCAAATATTTGGGGGGTCTACACCCCCCAAGGTACCTGACGCATGGGCATGCGTCAAATATTTGACGGACATACATCCGTCAAATATTTTGGGGGTGTAGACCCCCCAAATATTTGACGGAACCCCATCCGTGAAATATTTGGGGGCTGTAGACCCCCCAAATATTTGACGGAACCCCATCCGTCAAATATTTTGGGGGTGTAGACCCCACAAATATTTGACGGATTTTGTTCCGTGAAATATTTGGGGGCTGTAGACCCCCAAAATATTTGACGGAACCCCATCCGTGAAATATTTGGGGGCTGTAGACCCCCCAAATATTTGACGGAACCCCATCCGTGAAATATTTGGGGGCTGTAGACCCCCCAAATATTTCACGGAACCCCATCCGTCAAATATTTCGGGGGTGTACAGCCCCCAAATATTTGACGGAACCCCATCCGTGAAATATTTTGGGGCTGTAGACCCCCCAAACATTTGACGGAAACCCATCCGTCAAATATTTTGGGGGTGTACAGCCCCCAAATATTTCACGGAACCCCATCCGTCAAATATTTTGGGGGTCTACAGCCCCCAAATATTTCACGGATCGGGTTCCGTGAAATATTTGGGGGCTGTAGACCCCCCAAATATTTGACGGAACCCCATCCGTGAAATATTTGGGGGCTGTAGACCCCCCAAATATTTGACGGAACCCCATCCGTCAAATATTTTGGGGATGTACAGCCCCCAAATATTTGACGGAACCCCATCCGTGAAATATTTCGGGGGTGTAGACCCCCCAAATATTTGACGGAACCCCATCCGTCAAATGTTTTGGGGGTGTACAACCCCCAAATATATGACGGAACCCCATCCGTGACATATTTTGGGGGTCTACACCCCCAAAATATCTCACGGATGTGGTTCCGTGAAATATTTTCGGGCTGCAGACCCCCAAAATATTTGACGGATGGGGTTCCGTGAAATATTTGGGGGCTGTAGACCCCCCAAATATTTGACGGAACCCCATCGGTCAAATATTTTGGGGGTGTACAGCCCCCAAATATTTGACGGAACCCCATCCGGCAAATATTTTCGGGGTCTACACCCCTAGAATATTTGACGGATGGGGTTCCGTGAAATATTTGGGGGCTGTCGACCCCCCAAATATTTGACGGAACCTCATCCGTGAAATATTTGGGGGCTGTAGACCCCCCAAATATTTGACGGAACCCCATCCGTGAAATATTTGGGGGGTGTACAGCCCCCAAATATTTGACGGAACCCCATCCGTGAAATATTTGGGGGCTGTAGACCCCCCAAATATTTGACGGAACCCCATCCGTCAAATATTTCGGGGGTGTACCGCCCCCAAAATATTTGACGGAACCCCATCCATGAAATATTTTGGGGGTGTAGACCCCCCAAATATTTGGAGGAACCCCATCTGTGAAATATTTGGGGGCTGTAGACCCCCCAAATATTTGACGGAACCCCATCCGTGAAATATTTTGGGGGTGTAGACCCCCCAAACATTTGACGGATGTGGTTCCGTGGAATATTTGGGGGCTGTAGGCCCCCAAAATATTTGACGGATGGGGTTCCGTGAAATATTTGGGGGCTGTAGACCCCCCAAATATTTGACGGAACCCCATCCGTGAAATATTTTGGGGGTGTAGACCCTCCAAATATTTGACGGATGTGGTTCCGTGAAATATTTGGGGGCTGTAGACCCTCCAAATATTTGACGGATGGGGTTCCGTGAAATATTTGGGGGCTGTAGACCCCCCAAATATTTGACGGAACCCCATCCGTGAAATATTTGGGGGCTGTAGACCCCCCAAATATTTGACGGAACCCCATCCGTGAAATATTTGGGGGCTGTAGACCCCCCAAATATTTCACGGAACCCCATCCGTCAAATATTTTCGGGGTGTACAGCCCCCAAATATTTGACGGAACCCCATCCGTGAAATATTTTGGGGGTGTAGACCCCCCAAATATTTGACGGAACCCCATCCGTCAAATATTTTGGGGGTGTACAGCCCCCAAATATTTGACGGAACCCCATCCGTGAAATATTTTGGGGGTCTACACCCCCAAAATATTTCACGGATGGGGTTCTGTGAAATATTTGGGGGCTGTAGACCCCCCAAATATTTGACGGAACCCCATCCGTGAAATATTTGGGGGCTGCAGACCCCCCAAATATTTGACGGAACCCCATCCGTCAAATATTTTGGGGGTGTACAGCCCCCAAATATTTGACGGAACCCCATCCGTGAAATATTTTGGGGGTCTACACCCCTAGAATATTTAACAGATGGGGTTCCGTGAAGTATTTGGGGGCTGTAGACCCCCCAAATATTTGACGGAACCCCATCCGTGAAATATTTGGGGGATGTAGACCCCCCAAATATTTGACGGAACCCCATCCGTGAAATATTTTGGGGGTGTAGACCCCCCAAATATTTGACGGAACCCCATCTCTGAAATATTTGGGGGGTGTAGACCCCCCAAATATTTCACGGATGTGGTTCCGTGAAATATTTGGGGGCTGTAGACCCACAAAATGTTTGACGGATGGGGTTCCGTGAAATATTTGGGGGCTGTAGACCCCCCAAATATTTGACGGAACCCCATCCGTGAAATATTTGGGGGCTGTAGACCCCCCAAATATTTGACGGAACCCCATCGGTCAAATATTTTGGGGGTGTACAGCCCCCAAATATTTGACGGAACCCCATCCTTGAAATATTTTCGGGGTCTACACCCCTAGAATATTTGACGGATGGGGTTCCGTCAAATATTTGGGGGCTGTAGACCCCCCAAATATTTGACGGAACCCCATCCGTGAAATATTTGGGGGCTGTAGACCCCCCAAATATCTGACGGAACCCCATCCGTCAAATATTTTGGGGGTGTACAGCCCCCAAATATTTGACGGAACCCCATCCGTGAAATATTTGGGGGGTGTACAGCCCCCAAATATTTGACGGAACCCCATCCGTGAAATATTTGGGGGCTGTAGACCCCCCAAATATTTGACGGAACCCCATCCGTCAAATATTTTGGGGGTGTACAGCCCCCAAAATATTTGACGGAACCCCATCCGTGAAATATTTGGGGGCTGTAGACCCCCCAAATATTTGACGGAACCCCATCCGTGAAATATTTGGGGGCTGTAGACCCCCCAAATATTTGACGGAACCCCATCCGTGAAATATTTTTGGGGTGTAGACCCCCCAAACATTTGACGGATGTGGTTCCGTGGAATATTTGGGGGCTGTAGACCCCCAAAATATTTGACGGATGGGGTTCCGTGAAATATTTGGGGGCTGTAGACCCCCCAAATATTTGACGGAACCCCATCCGTGAAATATTTTGGGGGTGTAGACCCTCCAAATATTTGACGGATGTGGTTCCGTGAAATATTTGGGGGCTGTAGACCCTCCAAATATTTGACGGATGGGGTTCCGTGAAATATTTGGGGGCTGTAGACCCCCCAAATATTTGACGGAACCCCATCCGTGAAATATTTGGGGGCTGTAGACCCCCCAAATATTTGACGGAACCCCATCCGTGAAATATTTGGGGGCTGTAGACCCCCCAAATATTTCACGGAACCCCATCCGTCAAATATTTTGGGGGTGTACAGCCCCCAAATATTTGACGGAACCCCATCCGTGAAATATTTTGGGGCTGTAGACCCCCCAAATATTTGACGGAACCCCATCCGTCAAATATTTTGGGGGTGTACAGCCCCCAAATATTTGACGGAACCCCATCCGTGAAATATTTTGGGGGTCTACACCCCCAAAATATTTCATGGATGGGGTTCCGTGAAATATTTTGGGGCTGTAGACCCCCCAAATATTTGACGGAACCCCATCCGTGAAATATTTGGGGGCTGTAGACCCCCCAAATATTTGACGGAACCCCATCCGTCAAATATTTTGGGGGTGTACAGCCCCCAAATATTTGACGGAACCCCATCCGTGAAATATTTTGGGGGTCTACACCCCTAGAATATTTAACAGATGGGGTTCCGTGAAATATTTGGGGGCTGTAGACCCCCCAAATATTTGACGGAACCCCATCCATGAAATATTTGGGGGCTGTAGACCCCCCAAATATCTGACGGAACCCCATCCGTCAAATATTTTGGGGGTGTACAGCCCCCAAATATTTGACGGAACCCCATCCGTGAAATATTTGGGGGGTGTACAGCCCCCAAATATTTGACGGAACCCCATCCGTGAAATATTTGGGGGCTGTAGACCCCCCAAATATTTGACGGAACCCCATCCGTCAAATATTTTGGGGGTGTACAGCCCCCAAAATATTTGACGGAACCCCATCCGTGAAATATTTGGGGGCCGTAGACCCCCCAAATATTTGACGGAACCCCATCCGTGAAATATTTGGGGGCTGTAGACCCCCCAAATATTTGACGGAACCCCATCCGTGAAATATTTTGGGGGCTGTAGACCCCCCAAACATTTGACGGATGTGGTTCCGTGGAATATTTGGGGGCTGTAGACCCCCAAAATATTTGACGGATGGGGTTCCGTGAAATATTTGGGGGCTGTAGACCCCCCAAATATTTGACGGAACCCCATCCGTGAAATATTTTGGGGGTGTAGACCCTCCAAATATTTGACGGATGTGGTTCCGTGAAATATTTGGGGGCTGTAGACCCTCCAAATATTTGACGGATCCGGTTCCGTGAAATATTTGGGGGCTGTAGACCCCCCAAATATTTGACGGAACCCCATCCGTGAAATATTTGGGGGCTGTAGACCCCCCAAATATTTGACGGAACCCCATCCGTGAAATATTTGGGGGCTGTAGACCCCCCAAATATTTCACGGAACCCCATCCGTCAAATATTTTGGGGGTGTACAGCCCCCAAATATTTGACGGAACCCCATCCGTGAAATATTTTGGGGGTGTAGACCCCCCAAATATTTGACGGAACCCCATCCGTCAAATATTTTGGGGGTGTACAGCCCCCAAATATTTGACGGAACCCCATCCGTGAAATATTTTGGGGGTCTACACCCCCAAAATATTTCACGGATGGGGTTCCGTGAAATATTTGGGGGCTGTAGACCCCCCAAATATTTGACGGAACCCCATCCGTGAAATATTTGGGGGCTGTAGACCCCCCAAATATTTGACGGAACCCCATCCGTCAAATATTTTGGGGGTGTACAGCCCCCAAATATTTGACGGAACCCCATCCGTGAAATATTTTGGGGGTCTACACCCCTAGAATATTTAACAGCTGGGGTTCCGTGAAATATTTGGGGGCTGCAGACCCCCCAAATATTTGACGGAACCCCATCCGTTAAATATTTGGGGGCTGTAGACCCCCCAAATATTTGACGGAACCCCATCCGTCAAATATTTTGGGGGTGTACAGCCCCCAAATATTTGACGGAACCCCATCCGTGAAATATTTTGGGGGTGTAGACCCCCCAAATGTTTGACGGAACCCCATCTGTGAAATATTTGGGGGCTGTAGACCCCCCAAATATTTGACGGAACCCCATCCGTCAAATATTTTGGGGGTGTACAGCCCCCAAATATTTGACGGAACCCCATCCGTGAAATATTTTGGGGGTCTACACCCCCAAAATATTTCACAGATGTGGTCCGGTGAAATATTTGGGGGCTGTAGACCCCCCAAATATTTGACGGATGGGGTTCCGTGATATATTTTGGGGCTGTAGACCCCCCAAATATTTCACGGAACCCCATCCGTCAAATATTTTGGGGGTGTACAGCCCCCAAATATTTGACGGAACCCCATCCGTGAAATATTTTGGGGGTCTACACCCCCAAAATATTTCACGGATGTGGTTCCGTGAAATATTTGGGGGCTGTAGACCCCCAAACTATTTGACGGATGTGGTTCCCTGAAATATTTGGGGGCTGTAGACCCCCAAAATATTTGACGGATGGGGTTCCGTGAAATATTTGGGGGCTTTAGACCCCCCAAATATTTGACGGAACCCCATCCGTGAAATATTTGGGGGCTGTAGACCCCCCAAATATTTGACGGAACCCCATCCGTGAAATATTTTGGGGGTGTAGACCCCCCAAATATTTGACGGAACCCCATCCGTCAAATATTTTTGGGGTGTAGACCCCCCAAATATTTGACGGACACACGTCCGTCAAATACTTTGGGGGTGTAGACCCCCCAAATGTTTGACGGACATACATCCGTCAAATATTTTAGGGGTCTACACTCCCCAGGTAACTGACGCATGGACATGCGTCAAATATTTGATGGACATACATCCGTCAAATGTTTTGGGGGTGTAGACCCCCCAAATATTTGACGGCCACACATCCGTCAAATATTTTGGGGGTGTAGACCCCCCAAATATTGTGGGGGCCTATGGGGGCCTGTGGGGACCTATGGGGACCTATGGGGGCCTATGGGGCTCTATGGGGACCTATGGGGGTCTATGGGGGCCTACGAGGGCCTATGGGGACCTATGGGGACCTATGGGGACCTATGGGGCTCTATGGGGACCTATGGGGGCCTATGGGGACTTATGGGGACCTATGGGGGCCTATGGGGGCCTATGGGGACCTATGGGGACCTATAGGGGCCTTTAGGGGCCTATGGGGACCTTTGGGGGCCTATGGGGGCGTATGGGGGCCTATGGGGGCCTATGGGGACCTGTGGGGGCCTATGGGGACCTATGGGGGCCTATGGGGGCCTATGGGGGCCTATGGGGACCTATGGGGGCCTATGGGGGTCTATGGGGCCTATGGGCACCTATTGTGGCCTATGGGGAGCTATGGGGGCCTATGGGGACCTATGGGGGCCTATGGGGGCCTATGGTGGCCTATGGGGGCCTATGGGGACCTATGGGGGCCTGTGGGGGCCTATGGGGACCTATGGGGGCCTATGGGGGCCTATGGGGACCTATGGGGGCCTATGGGGGCCTATGGGGGCCTATGGGGGTCTATGGGGACCTATGGGGGCCCATTGGCACCTTTGGGGACCTATGGGGACCTATGGGGGCCAATGGGGGCCTATGGGGGCCTATGGCGGCCTATGGGGCCTATGGGGGTCTATGGGGACCTATGGGGGCCATTGGGCGTCTATTGGGACCTATGGGGGCCTATTGGCACCTTTGGGGGCCTATGGGGACCTATGGGGGCCAATGGGGGCCTATGGGGGCCTTTTGGCACCTTTGGGGACCTATGGGGCTCTATGGGGGCCTATGGGGGTCTATGGGGACTTATGGGGGCCTATGGGGGTCTATGGGGACCCTTGGGGTCCTATGGGCGCCTATGGGGGCCTATGAGGGCCTATGGGGGCCTACGGGGGCCTATTGGCACCTTTGGGGACCTATGGGCATCTTTGGGCACCTTTGGGGGTCTATGGGGACCTTTGGGGACCTTTGGGCACCTTTGGGGACCTATGGGGTACTATGGGGACCTACGGGGACCGATGGGGGTCTATGGGGACCTATGGGGGCCAATGGGGGCCTATGGGGGCCTATGGCGGCCTATGGGGCCTATGGGGGTCTATGGGGACCTATGGGGGCCATTGGGCGTCTATTGGGACCTATGGGGGCCTATTGGCACCTTTGGGGGCCTATGGGGACCTATGGGGGCCAATGGGGGCCTATGGGGGCCTTTTGGCACCTTTGGGGACCTATGGGGCTCTATGGGGGCCTATGGGGGTCTATGGGGACTTATGGGGGCCTATGGGGGTCTATGGGGACCCTTGGGGTCCTATGGGCGCCTATGGGGGCCTATGAGGGCCTATGGGGGCCTACGGGGGCCTATTGGCACCTTTGGGGACCTATGGGCATCTTTGGGCACCTTTGGGGGTCTATGGGGACCTTTGGGGACCTTTGGGCACCTTTGGGGACCTATGGGGTACTATGGGGACCTACGGGGACCGATGGGGGTCTATGGGGACCTATGGGGACCTATGCGGGCCTATGGGTGTCTACGGGGACCTTTGGGGACCTATGGGGACCTTTGGGCACCTTTGGGGGCCTATGGGCACCTATGGGGATGGGGATCTATGGGCACCTATGGGGATGGGGGCCGATGGGCGACTCATTGGCATCTAGGGGGGTCTATGGGGGCCTATGGGGGCCTATGGGGTCTATGGGGGCCTATGGGGACCTTTGGGGGTCTACGGGGACCTATTGGGGCCTACGGGGGCCTATGGGCACCTTTGGGGGTCTATGGGGGCCTATTGGGGCCTATGGGGGCCTATGGGGACCTATGGGGACCTATGGGGGCTTGGGGGGACCTTTGGGGGCCTATGGGGGCCATTGGGACCTATGGGGACCTATGGGGAGCTATGGGGGCCTATGGGGGCCTATGGGGGCCTATGGGGGCCTATGGGGGCCTATGGGCACCTTTGGGGACCTTTGGGGACCTTTGGGGGCGTATGGGGTCCTTTAGGGACCTTTGGGGACCTATGGGGGTCTATGGGGACCTATGGGGGTCAATGGGGGTCGATTGGGACCTATGGGGGTCTATGGGGACCTATGGGGACCTATGGGGGCATATGGGGGCCCATGCGGGTCTACGGGGACCTTTCGGGACCTATGGGGACCTTTGGGCACCTTGGGGGACCTATGGGCACCTTTGGGGACCTATGGGCACCTATGGGGATGGGGGCCGATGGGGACTCATCGGCATCTAAGGGGGACCTATGGGGGCCTATGGGGGCCTGTGGCGGCCTATGGGGGCCTATGGGGACCTTTGGGGGTCTATGGGGACCTATTGGGGCCTATGGGGGCCTATGGGCACCTTTGGGGGGCTATGGGGGCCTATTGGGGCCTATGGGGGTCTATGGGGACCGATGGGGGCCTATTGGCACCATTGGGGACCTATGGGGGCCTATGGGGACCTTTGGGGGCCTATGGGGGCCTATGGTGGCCTATGAGGGCCTATGGGGGCCTACGGGGGCCTATTGGCACCTTTGGGGACCTATGGGCATCTTTGGGCACCTTTGGGGGTCTATGGGGACCTTTGGGGACCTATGGGGACCTTTGGGCACCTTTGGGGACCTATGGGGTACTATGGGGACCTACGGGGGCGTATGGGGGTCTATGGGGACCTATGGGACCTACGGGGGCCTATGGGGGTCTACGGGGACCTTTGGGGACCTATGGGGACCTTTGGGCACCTTTGGGGACCTATGGGCACCTATGGGGATGGGACCCTATGGGCACGTATGGGGATGGGGGCCGATGGGCGACTCATCGGCATCTAGGGGGACCCATGGGGGCCTATGGGGGCCTATGGGGGCCTATGGGGGCCCATGGGGACCTTTGGGGGTCTATGGGCACCTCTAGGGACCCATGGGCACCTTTGGGGGCCTATGGGGGCCTATGGGGGCCTATGGGGGCCTATTGGCACCTTTGGGGACCTATGGGCACCTTTGGGGGCCCATGGGGGCCTATGGGGGCCTATGGGCACCTTTTTGTTTGCCACTTTCCTTGCTCACACATTTTCCCCATTTTCCCATTTTGGTGTTCAAAGTCTTTTTTACTTTTTTACTGCCATGTTTCTGATTGCCCAAGGTGGTTCCCCAATGATTTTTCAATTGTGTCCTCCCTTCTTGTTTTTTTCATTTGGGGGGGGGGGTTGATTTAGATTTAGGCATAGTTTCTCCCACTTTCCTCTGGGCATTAGACCCCTAGACCCACCTCCAGTAGATAAGAATATCAGACATCTTCTTGGACAGACCGCACACACAACATCCCTTATCAGACATCAGACATCAGACTTTGTACACATAGCTGCAGCTCACAGCTAAGGGTGGAGCCACAGGCTCCAATTTTGGAGCGGATTTTTTCCCCATCATCGGCGACGGTCGCTTGCCGCAGCGCCCATACACAGGAACACGCAGGCACGTTCCGCCAACAACACCGGCACACATAAACAGGGCGCCAGCAAATGCCACTGTATGTGACACACACTCTCTACCGGCATGCATCACGTGCAAGAGGCTGCGCAAAGCAGCCCAGGAATGTTGCTCATTGGGGCATCACGAAGCGGGGCACGTCCCTCGCCGCCCGCAACTACAACTCTGTGAGGCCCACAGACTGCCGCCGTGCCCCATTTGCGCACGCACACAACAGGGGGTAAGGCACTGTTGTGCGAGGGGGCATCACAAAGTATGCACCCCAGTCCAGCCATCCAGGAAGCGTTGCTCCTCTCAACAGCCGAAGCGTCCATATAAATGCCCACAAGTTGGGCCTCCACAGACAAGTCAAGCCTCTTTGAGGTCTCCACATCAGCCCCCAACGCCTCCCGCCCCCAAGCGGCGGAGGCCCAAAACGCCATCCCCGCCCTCCCCGCCAACCCCTGTTCCACAGGGGCCGGCGGAGACGCCGGATACGGAAGCAATCTGCCGCCAGCTTTTTCTGGGGGCACACGGAAGGGCCATCTCCGAGGTTACCTAACCGCACACACACAGAGGTTCTGATTCCGCAGAAGGGATGGATCACAGGCGCAAAGAGGCAACAGCAGACTGAGCCGAATACACCTGCCATCTCATGGCTGCATAAGGATCTACCTCGTAAATAGTACACCTGCTTTGTTTGGCCCCTGCCACGTGGTAGCAGGGCAACCCCACTGAGAGCCAAGCTCCGGTGGTACATCGCGCGGGGATCTGGGCTTCACGCCTTGCCCCACATACACGCGTCAGCGCGCGGCACACGCTGTGCTCGCTCGTCGCCGTGCGCCGCACCGTCCTCATACGGCTGTGCGCACGCGCGTTACTGCGCTCGCGTCTGCGGCCCCTCCGCCGCACCCCGGCAGCCGGCGACAGGCCTGTCCGGCTGGCTGCCCATTTCAGGGCGCGCCTGGGGCTGCCCACAGCCCGAAGCGCGCACCTCTCAGCCCGTATACGCGTAACTGCGCGCGCCAGAGCACTGCGCTCCGCGGCCGTGGGCTTGCGTCTTCGCGGCAGTGCGACGCCACCACCCCTTCGACATGGACAACACTAGTTGTGCCTCGTCTCAACTTTTGTTTGCGTCTCCAATGTTTAGGCAGCTTTCCTGTCTTTGTTTTTGTTAACCCATGGACGGGGTTGAGCAGCCTAGCCAGAACCAGCACGAGTCAGCCGAGGAGCGGCTGGCGGCGCAAGCCAAAGAAATTCAAGAACTCAG
This sequence comes from Eutreptiella sp. 'Long Island Sound 2002', assembly GCA_964036045.1. Classification (NCBI taxonomy): domain Eukaryota; phylum Euglenozoa; class Euglenophyceae; order Eutreptiales; family Eutreptiaceae; genus Eutreptiella; species Eutreptiella sp. 'Long Island Sound 2002'. Next base: position 84,055 of record CAXIWF010002010.1, on the reverse strand, counting down.
AGAGCAACTCGCCCGAGTGGCAGTGAAGGAGGGGCCCCGCCTGCCCCCACTGAGCGTACCAGAAGTAAACCGAGCCCTCGAGAAGCCCCAGTTGGCACAGTGGATGAGACTCATGCTGTCCAACATCAAGGCGTACGTGCGCCTTAGAGCTGGTGAGGTGGGGGAGATCCCCCGACCAAGTGAGTTTGGCGGCCAGGCGACGGAGGCCGCAGTCGACCCAGGAGAGCAGCTGGCGTGGAGGGTCTGGGACTGCGTGTCCCAGTCCCAGGCGGCGTATGCCCGAAGGTATGCAGGGACGCACGGAAAAACCAGCTCCGAGTCCAACCAGTACACCACGCTGGAGGAGGCATGGAAGGAACAAGGATCGGCGTTCACGTGGCGGAGCGTGAAATTCAGGGAGGTGGGAGGAGTACTGCAATGGCAGTCGAGGCAGGGCGAGTGGATCCCTGTGGACTCGCCGCCGAGCGGGGGGTGCCAGAGGTGCGCGCAGCGGGGCTCCCCCGACGAACGCCACTAGCACTTTAGATGCCCACAGTGGTCCTGACAGGACCAACTGGAGCCCGGACCGACCGCCCCGGGCTCCGGCGTTGCGGACACGGCGGCAGAGCTGCGGGCGCTCGCCCGCCGGTGGGAGACAGCAGCTCGGTCAGACGACCCCTGCTCACCGGAGGAAAGTGCCATGCAGTCCTGGAGACCGAGAACCCGCTCGCAGTACGCGTCCCGACTCCGGGCCTTGGCGGCTTACGCGGGCCGCACGGGCCCGCCTGATACAGCCGCAGCACTGGCAGGCCTCCTGGCGGAGCGGGCGCAAGCCGGCGCTACAGCGTCAGCCCTGCGGGGTATTACCTCCGCGGTCAGGGCCGTGGAGGACCTCCAGTGGCTGCCCCCAACAGTCACCACCTTGCACAAACGGATCGCGGCGGGAGCCGCATCCTCGGGCTCTCAGCCCTATCTGTCCCCAGCAGGCTTGGTCCAGCTGGTCGAAAAGGCCAGAGACTCCAGACACGGAGCAGTGTTCAGCGCATTGGCCATCATCAGCTGGGTATGCTACCTGCGGGTGGGCGAAGCAGCTGGCATCAGGGTTACTGACCTGGCTATGCCAGGCTTTGTCCCGTTTTGGAACTCCAAGACAGGGGAGGAGGGGTACACCACCCGCCCCCTGTACAGGTATGCGGACAGCGTCCGGGCGTGGCTTCATGGCCACATGGTTTCGCTGGGCCGGTCCTCAGACATGCTCGTCTGGCAGTCAGGGGAAGCGGGGTTGGAGGCAGGCATGGCCGACGCCCTGGCGAGCACCGCCCACTTCCGGGCCAGGTGGCACGCCCTGCGCAGGGGAGGCGCCGCAGCGACTTGGGCCCGTAAGCCAGACCTCGCCTACTACAAATGGTGGGGCAGATGGCAAAGCACAGCCGTGGCGATGCAATACGGCACCAAATGGTCAGACCCGGGAGTCGTTGCCCCTACGGTGCTGCCCGCATGGTCCCGTGACCAGGGGCCTTTGCCGACTCCGGAACGCGTGGGCGTCCTGGCCCTGTGGGGATCCCCGATGTTCCCCAGTATCGCGAGCGCCCTCAACACCCCGACCAAGCGCAAGCCGAGACTTCCGCGAGGTCAGAAGCCGGAGTCCACTGCGAGCGGCACGCTTGGGGGAGGAGGCGACGGAGACCAGACCGCGGCCGAGCTGGAGGAATCCCCAGGGGACGGCTCTGCTGAGGTGGGCCTGGGGCCTGACACAGCTCCTACCCCCCCTCCACTTCCTCCTTTGGCCTCTGCCATTGAGCGCGGCGCCGTGTCTCGGGAAGATGCGGGTCAGCTGTGCACGGTGGCGGGGCCTTTGGGGGCCGTGGGGGGGGGGCGTGCGGGCCGGGGACGGCAACCGGGCCCATCAATGTCGATTCCGACGTGGACACCGACGACAACATCGAGGATTCCGGAAGCGAGCCCTCCGGCGAATTCGCAGTCGGCAGCGCCAGGGGCTCCCCCGGGCGTCGACAGGCCGGAATTGCCAGGTTCGTTGGACGGGAGCGTAAGCCGTGGTCCTCCAGGGCAGCCGTTGGCCCAGTCAGAGGAGGGCCCGCAGCGGGCTCGAAAGCTTGAATGGTGGGCCGTGTCTACCGCACATACGCGGGGCCGCGTCGCGCTAAGGTGGTCCTGGATGGTACGCAGGCCGTGCGATCCCGAGCCCCCGCACGCCGTCAAGCTGGGAGACCTCGTTTGGCCCAGCAGATCGGAACGCCGCAACCCAAGCGCATCAAGCTCGGGCAGGGCGGGCGTGTCCGGACGCCGGAGGCGCAAGGCCCGGTGGAGGGTGCCTTCGTGGCTGCAGCTGAGCGTCTCAAGGCCAAGGCTTGGGGGAGGGCGGGCCCAGTGGCGTCGCCCCCCCCCCCCCTCTGTAAGGGTCCCGACAGGGGTGGGAGGATGCAGGAACAGCCCCCCCTCTTCCTGGAGTTCATGCAGGCGATAACCCCCCATTTTCACTTGATAGCCGAGCGGGAACGTTGTGGCTTGTGGATGGTTGCGAAGAGGGTGGATTTGTGGTTGAATAGAGTATTCGATACAGCCGAGGATTTCCGCTTGCAAGGGGCTTTACCCGCTCTCCTGGGCGCCTTGCGCAAGCTCCACCCGGACGCCTGGGAGGCATGCCTCCATATCAACACCTCCCCCATTCCGCGGTTCATGGGGGGGGTCGAGGATGCCATTTTGGACCGGGGATTGGGACCGGTAGGCTCCCACCAACTACCGGACGATCTGTGGGACGCTGTCGCACCGCCCTTCTACCACGGAGGGCTCCAGGATTTTGACGTCGAGCAAGAGTGGCAGGACGGGGATAGGGTGGTCCGAGGGGCAACCAGATGGGTGTCGCAGCAGGTCCAGAGGATAGTGCAGGCGTTGAGGGGGGCGGGGGTCTACGAGGAGCCGGCTGACCCCCCCCCCCCGCCCACGTGTTACCCCTTCGTCATCCCCAAGTCATCCGAGAAGGTCTCCTTGATCTTGAGTTGCGTCAAGATCAACAAGAGTGACGGGGGCAAGCCCCCCACTTTTAGATTGGATTCCTGGGAGGATTTGGCTAGGTCCTTGTCGGCATTCCCGCCTGATGTGGACCTCTACGGCCTCCACATTGACCTCAAAAATGCGTTCTGGAGCTTTTGCTTACCCCAGGGTGCGCGCCAGGTTTTTCGCTTCCGGCCCGCCCCCGGGGCTCCGCCTGTGGCGCTGTCGCGCCTACCGTTTGGCTGGAAATACAGCCCCTATCTGTGCCAAACGAGTTTGGCACGCATTCTCCAGGGGGTACTGCCCCCCGAGATACTCCTTGTGCACTACCTCGATGACTTTTTGCTCGTCTTCACTGATAGGGAGGTGCTCAGGGAGGCGGGGCGAGTGGCAGTGCGTGCCCTGATCGAGGCTGGTTTCCTCATAAGTCCTAAGAGTGTCCTGGACCCGGTGCCTGTGGCGTCATTCCTGGGGAAGGAGCTCGACTTGCAGGCCAGGCGGATCAGGAGCCATGAACAAGCACTGCTCCAGTTGTGGGCGGGATGGCTGAGGCTGGCGGTTGGCGCAGGCAACGACCGGCACCTCCAAAGCTTCCTGGGTTTGCTGAATTGGCATGTGCGTCCGAGGGGATTGGGTTGCCCTTTCGCGGCGGGCGCCTACTGCTGGTTGCGCTGGGGTAGGACGGTGGGGGGGGTCAAACAGCCGGCCCAGGGCTTCCCCCTGAAAATGCTGGGCAGCCTCGCAACATTGGTGGCGTTGGCGGCCGAGCCCTGGCAGGCGCCGGGCGGGGAGGCCTGGCGGCAATTGAGGACCCTCAAGTTTGGGACTGAAGATAGGCTTTCGCGATCATCTCTGTGGTGCGGGGGCGTCGTCATCTGTGTCGATGGAGCGCGCGATGCGGGGTGCTGGAGGGTTCGGGCGCTCGTGCCGGGAGTGGGTGTGCGTACGCATGTGACACCTCCTGCCCGCTTCGCCAGCCAGCAAACCACGGAACTGAGGGGAGTGGCGTGGGCTGTCAGGTTTGCAGTCAGGAAGGGACACCGATCTGTTACGGTCTGTAGCGACAGTGAGGCAGCCATTGCTCAGGTCCTCAGGCTGCGCGCGACTAGCCACCTGACCCACCACCAAACGGTCCTTCGGTCGTTGGCTAGAATCCTGTGGGTATCGGGGATCGTGCTCCGCCTCGTGTGGGTGCCCTCGGCGCTTCAGCCGGGAGACCCTATGTCCAGGGTGACGTCAGTGTTCGGAGGCTCGCAGGCCAGAGCGGAAGTCGAGGCTTGGTGCACGTGGGATGCATTGCTGGAGAATCTGGGCGAGGCTCGGGTGAGGGGGGTGGTGTGTCTCCGGGGATGCTAGCCCCCCCCCCCCCCCCCACCCCCCCCCAGCAGAGCAGTGGCGGCAGAGCATGCGCCCTCCATGTAGCAACCTTTTTCTTTTGCTATCCGCACCTATGACCAAGCGTCGGGGCTCGCGTGGCGCCCACAAGCGACGGGGTTCCCGTGGAGCCCACCGAAAGGGTCGCCATGGCGGACAACGGCACCAGCGTTCCGCGGACGCCCAGCAGCGCCGGGCGGCGAGGTGGAGCAGCGTGCTCCGCACCCGCCTTCGCGGCAGGTTGGCGCGCCTGCCCGTCCGCCGGGTGCTGCTCGGCAACGGGGTGCGCCTGTGCCCCCAGTGCCCCCTCCCTGACGACAGGGAGGGATTTTTGGAACGGGCGGTCCGGGACGTGGCCGCGCGCGCGGGGGGCACGCCGCACCGCCGCACGACCCCCGGCGGCCGCAGCGTCAAACCCCCAGGGCGGCATGCCTGCTGCCAGGTCTGGGAGGTAAGGCTGCCGGGGGGAGTCGCTGTGGCCTCCCTAACGGACTGGAACCAGGGACGCAGGGTTGCTGTACCCTATATATGGATCCAGGCCCGGTATGGGCTGGTGTTGCAAATTGCCCGCCTCTTCAACCCGTGAGGTCTGACGACTGTCGTCGTCGTCTGTGCCTGCCCGGTGCAGTGGGTGTCCCTGACGGCTTGGCCGCTGGGTGCTGATTTGGGTTTGTATTTTTGGGCCGCGTCGGTCCGCATTCCGCTGGAGCTGAAGGCCGGGTGCTGGGACTGGCCGCCTTTTACCGTTAGTGAGACTCAGCAACAGTCGTGCTCGCCTGTATCTGCCCTCTGCAGAGGTTGACTCCGGCGGCGTGGCCGCTGGGTGCGCCTGTTGTGTTGTCTTTTTACATGGTTGGCGGCACGGCCGCTGGGTGCTTTACTTATTCACCTTTTTGGGCCAGCATCACTCCGCATCCGGCTGTGCAGTTTTCTTGTGCTCTGCTTGTGCAAACGACATGGTGACAGCCCTGGGGGCCGCGATCGCGGCCGCCATGGCGCCCTATTTCGCCAACATGCGCAACGAGGACCCGAACGTCAACGTCAACAACAACAACAACGACAACAGCAACCTTCAGGCGCCAGCCCGTGGCGCACACGCCGGAGCTGGCATCGCGGCCGCGGCAGCGGGCGGCGCCCAGCTGCAGCCGCCGGCGCGCCACCCGCGGGGCGCATCTCGTGGACGTGGGCCCGCTGCGCCACCTCCTGCCCCGCCGTCACCAGAGGCGCAGCTCATCGCCCAGCTGCAGCGGCAGGTGGAGGCGCTCCAGGCGGAGCTCCAACGGTTGCGGGACGAGAACCGCGCCAGCGGCAGCAGCCACAGGGGCAGGCCCCTGCCCAGCCCAGGGGCAGTGGGCGTGCGCCGGGGGGCGCCGCGGCGGCGCCGACATCGACGACATCATCTCCACCGAGGGCGCAAGCTGCAGCTCGCGCGGCGGGCGCGGCGGCCGGGTGCCGCTGGATGTCGTGGACCAACCGCCACGACGAGACGGTCCACAGGTATGTGCACGCGCTGCCCTGCACCTGCGGGGGGAACATCCCCAAGGGGCCGCCGAATCCCTACCGCGGCGGCCGGCCATGGGACCCTAGCGTGGCCGCTTCGACCGATACGCGGCAGGTGCCCTGCTACTGGACGCAGGACACGTACGGGGTCGCCTGGCAGCATGCGGGGCAGTGCAGGGGCAGGGTCTACTGCGAGACCAGCCGCCCCCCGCCGCCGCGGAGCCTCCCGCCCCCCACGTACACTCGGGAGGTGTGGGATGCGGTCCCTCACGCGGATCGTGCCTTGACGGCCATGGCAGCGCGCTGGTCTGTGGGCCTGCCGGAGGAGTACCGCCCCCCGACGAGCGGGGCCTCGCCGGCTGCCGCCGCCTCGGCCGCACCGGCTGGCGGCTCCTCTGCGACGGGCTACGCCGCTGCGGCCGCATCGCGGGCGCGTGGGGCAGCACAGAGTGGGCCCCAGGTTGTCGTGGCGCCGAGGGGGGGGCAGGCCTAGCCATCAGCGCGCCGGGCCCGAGTTGTGGTGCGGCCGGCACCGCAACGCCCTGGAGGCCTCAGCGCCCCCCTGCAGCCCACCCCGCAGCACTTGCTGCGGCTCTTGGAGGGCGCGCCACGCATCACGGGCGTTATGTCGCTGTCGCGGCCCTTCACGGAGCGCGACTACGCCCCCCTGCGGGCGGAAGGGGCGCAGCAGATCAAGCCCCGCGGCCGCGTCTCTGAGTGGCCCGTCGCGGACAAGGGGGCCGCGTTCAAGGAGCTCCTCGTTCTGGGCGCGACCGCGGAGGAGGCGCGGGACATTGCCGGCGCCGCACTGCAGCAGTGGGAGGCGGTGCTGGCCGTCTCCACCGTCATCCTGGTGCAGTCCGCGGCGAAGGCGCATTGCTCTGTGGAGCGCCTGCTGCGGGCCCTGAATCTGTCCAGGGCCGATCTGGAGGTGCAGGGGGGCGCCCTGCACTGCCAGCCCCTCACCCACAGGGGGCCCTGGGAGTGCGCCGCGGAGGGGGAGGTCGACCCGGCCCCGCCGGGCCACACACTCCGTATCCGGTGGCGCCGCGCCGCAGAGGAGGGGGGGGACGAGGAGGACCAAGACATGCTGGACGGCGGTGGGGAGGGGGGGCATGGGCAGCTCGACGGCGCAGAGCCCCCCCCCCCCCCCCTGCAAGACCCCCAACCCCTCGGGGGGGGGGCTCAGGTGCGGGTGGCCATCACCCTCGATCCCCAGGTCCTGCTGGGGCAGGGGGAGAAGAGGAGGGCGCGGGGCTGGACCCGGGCCACGGTCCAGAATTTTTTGCGCGAGTTCGTGGCCCCCTGCGACCCCTCCTCGTACCCGATGCAGGAAGCAGGGGGCGCGCAGGGGAAGCGCTGCGAGGCGTCAGTGGTGCTCCCCCTCGTGCAGGCCCAGGCCGTGATCAGGGCCAGTGGCAAGCACAAGGGGATCACCTGCAGGCCTTGCATGCAAGGGGGGGATTCGCCGGTGCCGGGGGGCATGCTCTGGGTGCGCCTTCCAGCCTCGGCCAGGGCCCCCCTCCCCGATCTGTGGGTCAAGCTTTCCTCCGACCCCCAGATCTGCGGCCAGTTCGGGGGGCTGATCCAAGGGGATCGAGAGGGGAGAGTGGGGATCCGTTTTTTTCGGTGCACAGCAGGTGCCTCAGGGTGTGGCGCAGGCGGTGGGCGACCTCCTGGGGGCGCAGATATCTCCGCGAAAGGTGGTGCTGCGGGTGGGGGGCTACCCCCTCCACTACGGGTTGCCCGAGGATGGCTGGGCGGCCTTTCGGCAGGAGCTTCCGGAGGTATTCGGGGGTGATGCGGGGGATGTTCGCATAGTCCGATGCGAGCACCTCCCGCACTCGGGGTTTGCTCGCCCGCGCTGGGACCTCACTCTGACAGGGGTCCCAGAGGGCTGGCCAGGGGTGTGGATACCCTCGTCGGACTCCCGGGGCCGCGACCGGGTGTGGGAGGTCAGGGGGATGCAGCGCCCCCCCCAGCGAGTGAAGCGCCTCGGGAGGTTCCACAGGGTGCAGGGTCCCCCGCCCCCCTCAGAGCACACGGGACAGGAGGGGGGTGGCGAGGAAGACGCCGCTGCGGCGGGGGCAGCACCTATGGAGGGAGTCAGCGACGCCGCCCTCGCACAGCGCCCGGACCTCCTGTAGCCCTGCTCGAGCCGCGCGGGGGGGGGGAGGTGGGCGCCGCGGGCCTGGGTCCCGTGGCCCCTTCGGTCGCGGGGGCGGCTGCCAGACCATGGGGTGCGCAGGGTGCGCATCAGCGGGCCGTCGCTCACCCAAGGGGGCACGGGCAAGGCCCTGTTGGAGTGCGGGGACGTGGAGCCTAACCCGGGACCCAACTTGGGGAGGGTGCCGCCACTCACCCCGGCCACGCTGACCCTTCTGGCCCTCCTGATGGTGGGTCTAGGTGACCTGTGGCTGTGGGCTGCACGGCCAGCCTCTGTGTGGACGCTGGCGGTGGCAGAGGCCCCACTCTTGGGCGACAGGGTCCAGTCTTGTCAGGCCCTGCTGGCGCTCCAATTTGCGCACGCCTGCAGGGGGGTGCAGCCTGCTCGGGCCCCGGTTCTAACCTATTCAGGGGTCCAGTCTTGTCAGGCCCCAGCATTGAATCACACCAGGGCCCAGTCTTGCCAGGCCCTGGTGGCGCATCAACGTGCACGCGTCAGCAGGGGGGTCCAGCCGGGACAGGGACTGGGATTGATCTCGACAGGGGCCCAGTCTTGTCAGGCCCCAGCGCTGGCCAGCGCCAGGGCCCAGTCTTGCCAGGCCCTGATGGCGCGGCACTGTGTGCACGACAGAACAGGGGTCCAGCTTGGGCAGGTTGTGGCCCAGGACGATACAGGGGTCCGGTCCTGTCAGGCCCTGGCAGGGACCAGCCTCAGGTCCCGGTCTCAGGCCCTGACGCTGACTTGGAGGGGGGGGGAGGGGCAGCACCAGCACCAGCTCCGCCCGGCCCTCGCAGTGAACTGTACCGGGGCCCAGTCTTGGCAGGCCCCGACCCTGGCAAGGGCAGGGGTCCAGTCTTGGCAGACCCCAGCCCTGACCGTTGCGGGGGTCCGGTCTGGGCAGGCCCCTGCCCCGACCTGCACAGGAGGGTGTGGGGCGGACAGGGTATACCGTGCGCGTGACGCCGCGGGGCTGAAAACGCTGCTGAGCGGCGACGTCCACCCCCACCCGGGGCCGCTGCGGACGGCCATCGTCAACACAACGTCGCTGCGTCTACACATGGATGGGGTGACGTCGTGGGACGTGGACGTCATTTTGGTCCAGGAGACCAAGCTGTCTGCGTCAGGGCAGCGGGTGCTCCGGGGGGCGCTGCGCCAGCGGGGGTGGATTGTGTTCTGGGGGGCGCCCCTGGAGACGCGGGGACGGGGGATCTGGGACGTTCCGGAGGGGGGCGTCGCGGTGCTCGTGCGCGACGGGCACGCGGCGGAGGCGGCAAAGCTGCCGAAAACCAGGCAAGCGGACCCGTTGGCGTGGGACCTGTGGCTGTCAGCGAGGTTCCTGCATGTCCGCTTCGCCGTGCGAACGGGCAGCACCGTGCTGCATGTGCTGTGTGTATATGGAGTGCCGGGCGACCCGGAGCTCAATGCGGGGCTGTGGGACTCCGTACTCCAGTACGCGGCAAGGCTGGGGAATGCCCCGTTCGTCGTCGGGGGGGATTTCAATTTCCCCCTTGGGGAGCTGGGGGCATTGCCGCCAGTGGTCCTGGGGCACCTGCTGACGCAGCGGCTCGTGGACGTGGACGCCGCCTTTGCCACAGGCACAGGGCGTCCCCTGAACTGCTCCTACCACAGGCAGGGGGTGCACCCGGGCACCCGCATATACGGGGTCCTTGCAGACCCGCGCGTGGCGGCCATGGTCACGGACGTCGCGGCGCTGCCCGGCACGGGTATCCCGGGACACCTCCCGGTGGTGTTCACCTTGGCCATGGAGCAGGCCGCGCAGCTCTTGGTCCGAGCGGTGCGCCCCCGGCCAGTGGAGGTGCCCAAGAGGGAATCAGTCTTGCAGATGGAGCTGGAAGAGCGGCTGACGGCGCCGCTGCAACCGGACTGGGACCGGTTGCTAGCGTTGCAGGAGGTGGACGCGTTGTGGTCCTACTGGACGTGGGCGGCAGAGGAGTCCCTCCTGGCGCTGTCGGTGCCCACCCTGCAGCCCGAGGACGTCGACCAGGCGCACCCATTGCCGGTGGCACCGATGGCCCTGCCACGGGGGCGGGGCACGGCGGCCTTGATCCGCGAGGCGCAGCAATGCCCCAAGCAGATGCGGGCAGGCGGAGGGCCGAAGACGTCTGTACTGGCCCGCATACACGCCGCGCAGGGGGCGGCGCGCTCGTTGCGGCAGCAAGCGCACCCCCCACAACTGCCGGCCGACAGGGTGCGGGGGAGGGGGGAGAGCACATCCCACTCCTGGTGCGCGCTGCGCCGGCGGGTGCAGCGGTTGCACGAGTTGCAGATGCCGGAACTGGCCCGATTTCCGCTGACGCCGCAGGCGGTAGCCAACGCCGGGGCGCCCGTGCCGTCCGCGGCGGCACTGGACGAGTGCATAGAGCAGCTCAAGAGGCTGGCGGCCACACAGGTGCAGCAGGAGGACCGGGAGCGAGTGCAGGCGTGGCGATCCTGGCTGCAGGCCGAGTGGGGAACCAAGCCAGGTGCAGTGTACCGTTGGCTCAAGGAGGAGGGGTTCTCACCGCCGGTGGTGTTTATTGCGCGGCCGGATGGAACCCCCACGGCCAACGTCCAGGAGATGGACGAGCTGGTCCGCGCGGCGTGGGGGCCCATCAACCGCAAGTACGCGGAAGGGCCGGAGCCCTGCCCAGATGCCTTCGTGGCGAAGTACGGGCACCTGCTGTATCGCGTACCCATGTTGGCCAAGCAGCTGACAGGGCCGTACCTCAGGCGCCGCCTCATGGCCATGCCCCATCGGCCATGGGCCTGGACGGGTGGAGCCTGCAGGACCTGCGGGCGCTCCCGGACAGGGTGCTCAATTGGCTGGCCCAGCTCCTCACGCTGATTGAGGAGGTGGGCCGGTGGCCCACCTTATTGGCCCAGGGATACACCTCCCTCATCCCCAAGCCAGGGGAGGAGGGGCCATTGGGCACGCGCCCGCTGGCGGTCCTGTCCATGGTCTACAGACCCTGGGCGGGGACCCGTCTGTGGGAAGTAATGCGGTGGCAGGAGTCCTGGGTCCATCCGCGGGCCTTCGGGTTCCGCCTGGCGCGGGGGGCCGTAGATGCGGCCACGGTCACGCAGGTCCTCCTAGAGCTGGCCCGGCTCAAGGGATGGCGGCTGGAGGGGCTGAGCCTAGATTATGTCAAGTGCTTTGACCTCATCCCGCAAGCGGTGGTGCTGCGGATCGCCCGCGAGTTGGGCATGGACGACGGGGTGCTGCGCGCCCTGGCGGCCATGTATCGGCAGCTTCGGCGGGCGTTCCGCCTGGCAGGGGCGCTGGGGGCGTGGTGGCAAGCCACCAACGGCATCCTGCAGGGGTGCCCGCTCAGCGTCATTTTGATCAATATCCTCACCACGGTGTGGAAGATGGAAATTGACACAATGCGACGCCACGTCGTGGTGGCGACCGCCGCACTCCCGCCGCTGCTCGAACAGCCACGGGCAGCCCCGGGGCAGCCGCTGCCTTCACCGCGCCTGCGGACGCAGGGCCCGGGGCGCGCGGACTTATGCCCCCTGGGATATGCGGACGACACCCAGGCCATCACGCTCGAGCCCCGGCCCGGCGCGCCAGGGGTCCCCGACTCGCAGGCGGTCGTGGACCGCACGGCTGTTTGGCTGGCGGACACCGGGCAGAGCGCCAACGCCGCGAAGTCTAGCTAATGGCGGATGAGCGACCAGCAGGCGCAGCCGGTCACCCTGCACGGGGTGCCGGTCCCGCTGGCACGGGAGTTTAAGCAGCTCGGGATCGGAGTGCGCCTGGATCCAGAGAAGGGCACCGGACCGGTGCTCCAGGAGCGGTTCGCGCGCGGGACTACCATTTTGCGGCGGGTGGGGTGCCTGCCTACGTTCCGCATGCGGGAAGTAGCCATTGGGACGCTGGCCCTCGCCAAGGCGATGTACGGGGTGGAGCGAGCAGATGTCGGCTCCCGGGACGTGGCGCGACTGGAGTTGGCCGCGGTCCGCGCACTGTGGGGACCCACACGCACCTCGCGGGCAAAGGAGGTGCTATGGGCGGTCTTGGTGCCGGGGCACCGGGTCTCCCCCATGTGGCGCCTCTAGTACTCGAGAGTACTATGGCTAGCCCGCCAGGCACGCACGCCAGGGGCCGGGCAAGTGCTAGTCCAGGCAATATTGGAGGAAACGGACCGCCCGCCGGACACGGGACCAGTGGGCAGGGCCTTGCAGTCGGTCCGGCAGCTGCGCTGGGAGGCGGTGCACGGCTGGTGGGTGTGGCGCGTGCCGGGGCAGCGCGAACAGCTACACTTGGTCCTGGGGGACTGGGGCGAAGTATGCCACCGGGTGCGGGAGTCGCAGCGATACACCGCGTTGGCGGCGCTGGAACGGCGCAGACCAGCCACCTTTGGGGGGCTGGGGGCGGAGGTATGCAGGCCCGCCTGCTCCCAGGGCATGACGGTGGCCGGCTCGGAGACGGAGCGCTCACTGCTGCGAGCACTGCAAGCCGGGGCGACATGGACCGGGGCGCGGGTCCAGAAGCATCAAATTTCGGATTTAGCAGCCCGCCCCTATTGCGGGGGCCCACCGGAGACGGAGGTCCACCTCCTGTGGGACTGCCCGCAGTGGCAAGCGCAACGGGCCGCCTGGCTCCCGCTGGTGCAGGCCGAGGCAGCGCCGCTACCGGCACTGGCCCTCCCGCAGGCGTTGCCGGTGTGCCTGCGCGCGACGGGCCTGTTGCCGGCGGCATTGGTCCAGCCAGAGGGGGTGGAGCAGGCGGGGCGGCTCATGTACCGTCTCTATGGCATGTATCTGGCGGTGCTATCGGCGCGCATGGGAGCGGAAGTCGCGGCACACCGAGACGCGGGCGCGGGCCCCTCGGTCTTTGCGATCGCGCGCAGACGCCCTCCCGATGCGCGCCGGGGCTACCCATGGGGGCAACTGGGCGCGGGCCCACATCGCCCGGCGCCACCAGCGGCGCCGCTGGCGTTGTGCGCCGGCCCGCCGCCGGGATGGCCATGGGAGGCATCCTTCGCGGTGGCGCTCCGGCAGTGGGCAGGCCAGCTGCGGTGGCTACCAGGGCAGGGCCATGTGACATACGTGGAGCTGGCCCCGGACTTCGAGGCACACGCGGAACGGGCCCTCCCGGCCCCCAGCGACCACCGGCTGCGGGGGGTCACCCTGCCGCTACGCACTAGGGGCCAAGTGCTGAATATGGCCCTGGATGCATTGCAGCCGCGTCTACACGCAGGGGACCTCATGCGGGGCAAGGAGGTATGGATGGCGAAGTCCCTGCTGCCGCTGGGGGGCTTCAGGTGTGTGGGGCGGTCGGCGCGCCCACTGTTCGCGCGCCCGGAAGCCATGCTGTTCCAGATGCGCCAGCTGGAGGCACACTGCCGAGCGCTGTGGGCGCGGCGCCTGGCGCGGCCGGGAGCGGGGCGGCAGGACGTGTTCCTCTTGGATTACCTCCCCCCGGCAGGACCAGGACAACAGCCCCTGCGGCCCTTTCAACGCTTGCCGCGCCGGCGGGTGCAGCGCGACCGGCGCGGGGCCGGAGGCGGGGACGCGGACCGCGTAGCACCGCCGCCGCAGGTGGCCCTGTGTGCGCGACACCGGGCCCCGCCCTGTGCCGCCTGCGTGCAGCGGGGCGCCGAGCACTGCTGCCAGCGGGCGCACGAAGGGCACCGCATGGACGCGGCACAAGCACGCGTGGCGGCGCGAGCACTGCGGGCGTGGCTGCAGCCCGCGCGGCCGGCCGGGGCCGGCCCCGTGGCGGCGTCCCAGGCCGCACGGGGCTCGCCCAGCGCTCGCAAACGACCCCGCCCGCAATCATCCTCGCCAGAGCGCGAGACGCGACGAGCACGCCCGGAGCACGAGCACGCGCGACGCCAGGAGGAGTTCCCGCCCCCCCCCCCAAGCGTCTCCAGGGGGGGGGCACACAACTTAAGCGGCTCCGGTATGTTAAACCAGCAGGGAGAGCTCAGGAGGCCCTTCCCGCTCTCCCCGCCCCTCCCAGCGGGAGCCACCGGGCACGGGGGGGCACGCGGAGTCCAAGCGCCACGCGCGCCAGCCGGACGCCCGGGCGGACACGCACGAGTGGGGGGGGTTCAGCCGCGTCCCCACCCCCCCTCCCTCCCCTCCCGGGGGCTGGCGGACATTTTCGGGGACATCTCACGCCGGCTGACGGCGGCTCGGGCGGGGTCATCAGCCAAAGGGGAGGGCGCCGACCCCCCCCCGGGGCCGCGAACCCCCCCCAAGGGGGGGGGCAGGATCAGGGGGCTTCGGTCGAACCCCACCCTAGTCTTTCGGGGGGCGGCGCGCCGGGGGCGGAGGCGGCGGTGGGGGATCCCTCAGGGGGGGGACAGGAGATGTCGATTGACTGCCATCCCCCAGGGGACGGCTCCGGGGGGGCGGCGGCGGCGACATCCGCTACACGGGCGGAGCAGGAACCCCCCCCACGGGCAGTCACAGGACAGCAGGCAGAGTCCCTACCCCCTTCCCCCCCACAGAAGAGGGCGCAGCGGGCGGGGGGCAAAAGGGTGGGGCAGCCGCGGCGCCCCGTGCAGACCTTGTGCGATGAGCACAGGGCCCCAGCGTGCAAGTCATGCAAAGGGCACAGGGGGGTGCGGCATTGCTGCAGCCGCCACCACGAAGGGCATCCCAGGGTGTTGGGGGGGGGACAACGGTGTCTGCCGGTCCAGAGGGGGGGGCTGCAGCTGCAGCAACAAGCGGGCGTCTTGCCCTCCGGAGGGTCGGCGGTCGTGCCAGCCCCCATGATCAGGGGGGAGGGGGGAGGCCCAGCAGGGCAGCGGACGGCGGCGTCGCCCCGGGGCGGCACACAGGGCCCAGGTCAGGGCCACGGGAGGGCCTCGGAGGAGGGCACATAGCCTCAGGACGGCGTCCTTCCGCCGCGCCGCGACACACCGGGGGGCCAGGGGAGGGATAGGGCAGGCTTCAGGCAGGTTCTAACCCGCTAACCCCTAACCCCCCCGTCGCAAGAGCGGCCAGGACATTAATAGCCATCAAACCTCGTAAATAGTACAGATCACACACACACACACACACACACACACACACACACACACACACACACACACACACACACACAATGTCAACGGTGCATGCCCAAGGTGCACAAGCCGAGGCGTGTCAGGGACATGCCACAGGGCAGTCCAGAGGCAACCAGACACAAACAGACCAGGGGTAGAGGAATCAAGAGACAGGCAACAGTGCAGGTGTCAAACGACAGCACAGACGGCGATAGGCCAGCACACATATGGCACAGGCGCGGAGCAATGCGCAATGCGCCTCCGGATATACCGGACCCTGAGCCGGATTAAGTGCCACACAGGGAGCCAAGGACACTGTACACTGACCGACAAACCTATCTCAGTCTGCAAGCAGGGCCAGGGCAGGGAGAGAAATCAATGGGATCAGGAGGTGCCAAAACAGTTTCCAGAGAACTGCCGAAGGCATGAACTGAATGAGGTCCCTGGTTGAGGTAGGCTTACGGGCTGGCTGGCGGATGGAGACCCTGGACCTCTTAGCCCGTTGCTTTGGGGGGGTGAGTACCGGAGATGTGATAGGCTCCTTGGGGGCACCCCCCCCCCCCCCCGAGTTCCGGACCCCCCCCCCCGGAACAGCTATGTGTATAGCGACCTAGTCGGCTATCAGACATCAGACATCAGACTTTTATGGACCATCATTACCAGACCATGAACCCCCCTCCCCCAGCCCCTTGATTATGCACTACATCAACCCCCCCCCCCCGCCCTTGTCCACACCAAACTCTTCACAGGAAACCCCCCCCCCGTGACCCCCCCACCCCCCCCCCAGTGTCGGGTGCTTTCAACCCCCCCCCCCCCAAGGAAAAAAGGTGCCACGGAAAAAACAAACCCCCCCGTTTGGAAACCAATTGCACACCTGTTGTTGACAATGTATGTGACAACTTCAATTTGATTCTGATTTTGGTTGTTTGAGCAGACAATTTGTTTGTGTACAACGCCCTTGAGGTGTTTTTGATTGTTTGTGGTCTAGGCCTTTGCGCCTTGGACCAGAGACTCCTTCAATGATGAACGCGTTGATCACAACCGAGAAGGGGTTCTGGCACGTTTGCTCCTGCAACCAATTACAATTTGCTGACTGTGAGCCCCTTCAATGACGATGCATGACAATTTACATGTGCTGCTCCGTCACGCGTGGGTCTTCAGTGTCGACCCCCGCAGGGACCTGTTTCTTAGGACCTGTTTTGTGCGGACGGAGCTTTGCGGATTTGCGGCTGAGGAATGGGACTGCCCCCAGCAGTCAGTGTACCATGTCCACCAGAATGTGCACCATGTCCTCCAATGGCCAGCAACCATTTTGAAAACCAAGCAACATACATCTGAGAAGGGGCTCTGCAGTGATTTCGAATTTGACTTCCTTGTTTTAAACCGCCCCTCTGTCCCAGCCCCGAAGGCTCATTGCAATGTGCTGCACTATGCCCTGCTCACGCTTTGTTGTTCATTGCAGGATCTGGTGACGACCATTAAAACCCTTGTGCTTTGTCTTGCCGTCCTCCGTCTTGCCGTGGTGTTTCTTGAGGAAGTTTGGAAAACCATGCAGAGAAATCCATAGTGTAGGGAAAACACCCCCCACGCAACCCCATGCGCAATGGTGTGGAAAAGCCTGCCTTGCCTCTTTCAGTGTCAGCATCACATGGTGTGTGTCTGTGATGTTCGATGTTCTGTTGGTTCTGTGTGTAGTGGAAAAACATGGAAAAAATCACAGACTACAGATTACCCACAGACTACAATTCTCAGAGGTGTGTTATGGTGTAAGTCGTGAACATTTGCAACTTTGGTGCCACGTGTCGCATTGCATTTCTTTTGAAGGTGTATTTGAACGTGTGCTGTTTGTTCCTGAAAAACACCCATCGAGGTGTTTGGTATGTCCATGGTCTAGGCCCTGGCGTCTACGACCACAGACCCCTTCGATGAGGAATGTGCTGACGACAACTGAGAAGGGGTTCTGATTTCCTGGTATTTGCTTCCATGTTTGCTATTTGACAAACGAGGTTACGCATCCCCTTCGATGATTCTCTAAGGGCGCAAACGCAGGGGGATGCTTTGCCGACATCGGGTCTGTGCTTCCCCCACAGCAGAGGCACAGACCCCCGCAGGGACCTTTTTTCTTAGGCCCTGTTTTGGTCGGCAGAGCTGTTGAGAAAGTGGGGCATGAAACAGCATTTGCCTAAGCATGGGAAAATCAGTACCATCCAACTCCACATCCGGGGGGGAAGGGATTCGGCTTCGCAGCAGCAGCATCCCTAAAGAGCCCTCGAGGCGCAGCCCCTGTCCCGGCCAAGACCCCAAGACATTTTTCAAACATCCCCATAGTCGTATGGCGCCCGGAGGCTGACGCTTCCACCAAAAACAATGTTATGAGAAGGGGCTCTGCTTTGGCTGTTCTGGTTACCATTCACAGAGGTGTGCGTTGCTAATACTTTTGTGTCTTGGTTCTGTTTGATTTGACGGATTTGATGGATTTTATTTTATTAGATGGAGCATGCATTGTGCCATGTACGTATGCACTGTCAGTCAAAAAAAAAACTGAGAAGGGGCGCTGCTATGTGGGTACTGGTGGTCCATTGATTTAATGTGGTTGTGATTTCATGGTATGTTTTGGTTTTATCGCACTTGATTTTACTTTATTTGGTGGATCATGCACAACACCCTTGAGGTGGTTAGTACGTCCGTGGTCTAGGCCATGGCGCCTATGACCATAGACCCCTTCAATGATGAACATGCTGCCAGCTACTGAGAAGGGGTCCCATGTCACATGCTCCTGGTACCTATGTCCCTTCAACGCTTATCTGTTCCTTGTTGTGCATGTCTCTCTCGACACAAAGGGAAATGCGTGTATTGCCTAGGAGACAAGTGTGCGCTGAGCCTCTTCTACACATAGGGCACTCTTTTGTTATCGACCCTTGACCCTTGAGGCGAGGAAGCGCGTCTAGGGTCTAGACCGTTGCGTCTCTGACCCAGACACTGTGGGCTGCACTTTGCCATGTCGTCTAGCCCCCTTAGTGTGGCCTCTTCCGCCCCCTCCAGCCCTTCGTTCCCGGAATGCGGTTGGGGGGATCTGCCGGAGCTCTTGCGGTTTGGAGACCAACCCCCATCACCACCGTGGGACTCTGATGCTGAGAAGTGTCTCAGCGAACTGGCCTCCCCCCAGCCTCCATTGCCAACACCGCCTCCCTCTCCCCCTTCACCCTGCCGTGCACCAACAACCTCTCCAATGCCCGTAAGTCCTCCACGCAGACCCCACATTAACGCAACCCCAACCACATTACCTCAACCGGGCGCCCCAGAGGCGCCACAGTCTGCCCCTGTCCCGGCCCTGGCGCCGGCTGACAGGGGCGCGCCGCACTCTGCCCCCCCAACCCCATACCTGGTAGCCCTGGAAGCCGTGGAGGAGGCCCTGATGTGCACTGCCGTGCCACCGCCATCCCCCCCGCAACTGCCCAAGTATGTACCCAAGGACCCGCCCACCCCCCCAAAGCCCACTGTACACGGGCCCTACAGTGCCAAAACACTGCAGCTCATCCGGGAGAATCACGGGGGTGGGGTCCAGTACTTTGTAGACAGCGTGCTGAACCGCCGAGCGATGTACCGGTTTGCTGTGCAGCAGCCCAAGAAAAACCCCCTGCGCGTGTGGCAGGAGGGCATGCAAATTAGTCGTTCGCATTTCCTCAGCAGGGACGAGGAGCATGCAGCAGTGGTACTTGAAATCCTGTGTGCCACCCCAAAACCCCTTCCGTATCCCCAAGCCAGCCCCGCCACCTGTGCCGCGTCGGCCGCTGCCCCCTCCACCAAGTGATCAGGTGACGCTGACCCAATATAGCAGGCACCGCCGTACCTCCCTCCTCCCACTGGCTCCCGCCCCAAAGCGGCCATGCCCCACCCCGCAGTACGGTTCATTGCTCCCGCAGCGTGCGTCTCAGTCCGCCCCCCCGCAATTTGGGTCATTGCTCCCTGCGCAAGCCCCCCTGCAGCGACCCCAGACTTCGGCGAGACGTTCGAATTTCCAGCTCTTCGGGCAGTGTGCGCCGAGCGTCTCTTACTCGTAGGGCACTCTTCAATATGGCTCCAAAATGGCTCGCCAAGACCAAGTATGGTGCAAAGCCGAAGCCGAAGGCAACGGCACCACCACCATCACCATCACCATCACCATCGCACGCCCCAGAGGCGCGCGCCTCCGCCCCTGTCCCGGCCGGCCCGCCGGCTGACACGGGCGCGTCGCACTGTGCCCCCCAAAAGGCACCGGCAACTCAACCGGGCGCCCCAGAGGCGCCACAGTCTGCCCCTGTCCCGGCCCTGGCGCCGGCTGACAAGGGTGCGCCGCACTCTGCCCCCCCAAAGGCAATGGCACCTCAACTGCGCGCCCCAGAGGCGCTGCACTCCGCCCCTGTCCCGGCCCTGGCGCCGGCTGACAGGGGCGCGCCACCCTCTGCCCCCCCACAGGCAGCGCCCCAGCCGCCACCCGGGGGTGTGGATTTCGTCACGATCCCACCGCAACCCTCGGCACAACCACCATCATTGCGCGCCCCTGAGCCGCAGCAATCCGCCCCTGTCCCGGCCATGGCGCCGGTGGACTCGGGCGCGCCACAGGGTGCCCAACCCTCTGCACCATCATTGCGCGCCCCTGAGCCGCAGCAATCCGCCCCTGTCCCGGCCATGGCGCCGGTGGACTCGGGCGCGCCACAGGGTGCCCAACCCTCTGCACCAGCAATGCGTGCCCCCGAGCCGCAGCAATCCGCCCCTGTCCCGGCCATGGCGCCGGCTGACTCGGGCGCGCCACAGGGTACCCAACCCTCTGCACCAGCAATGCGTGCCCCCGAGCCGCAGCAATCCGCCCCTGTCCCGGCCATGGCGCCGGTCGACTCGGGTGCGCCACAAGGAGCTCAATCCTCCTCACAACCACCATGCGCTGCTCAGCCACAGCAGCCAACACTGTTGCCCACTACGGCCACGTTGAACAACATGGACTACGGGCCCGATGACAACCTTGTCGAAGGGTTTACGCAACGGTGGCTTGACCGCGACAAGTTCGTGACCAAAGCATCAGAGGTGTACACCGTCCATGAGATGGCGGCCGCTGAGGTGTGGGCGGACAAGAACGGCACCAAGCGGCGCTTGGCCTTTGAGGAATGGAGGCCCCACGGTGATGGCGATGGGGATGGGAATGCTCCCCCACCGCCACAATGGGCCTCCCAAATGGAGGTCTGGGACAACTATGAGCTGTCCGACGGTGACATGGTGCGTGGCTGGATCTGCAGCAACCACCACTGGGATAAAAACAAGCCGGACTTCGAGGCGAGGGTGCATGGAGATGGCATCTCAGGACAGCGTGTTTGGATCAGCTGTGCCAATAAGCCACGCACCAATCTCGCTGACACCTATTGGTGTAAGATTGTCCCCGACACAGGTGCCTTTCAGACCTTGCGTAGGGAGATCCAGGACGGAGAAGCGTGGCCCCAACTGCTGGCAAACATGCGGGCCGAACCGAGGGACACGCCTCCCCTGTCGACCGAGGACCAGGACATCCTGAAGCACCTTGTCCAACAGCACGGGCTGAATCCCTCACAGGCGTTGGCTGTGCGGCAGGTGTTGGATGAGTCAGGCATCACGGCATTGACTGGTGGTGCTGGCACAGGGAAGTCGGAGACTTTGGTGGCATGCATCAAGGCCGTGCTATGGCAGCAAGGCCTCCTGGTCGCCCAGAACCCTGAACCTGCTGACCGGAGTACGTGGAACATGGGCAGGAAGGTGGGGGGACCTGAGTCAGATACCCAACCCCGCGCATGCGTGTTGGTGACTGCACCCAACGGGTATGCTAGAAGCCCGGTTGCAGAGGGTGGCTCGCGAGGAGGGTCCAGGGTGGTTGCAATTCAAGGAGCAGACTGTAAGTGGTGCGTGGCGTGGTGTGCAGTTGGTCCAGTTTGATTCAGGTGGGCAGAAGTGTGCAACAACCCCTCCTTTTCCAGGCGTTCAGGCGCGTGCAGTGACCGATGTGTTGCTTGCAGGCATCAAGGAGGGGCAGGCAACCATTGACCCCAGGGGGGTGTTGGAGTGCGCAGTCTTGTTGGACCATGGCCGTTTCGTTGCCCTCCCGGTCAATGAGCGTGCTGCATATGGGGTGGAGCAGTTGCGTCAGTTCATGACTTCACACCAAGAAGAGTTGGGTGCAGCCAATGTGAACTGTGACCGTGCCTTGGTAGAGTGGGAAGGCCTTAAGGAGCACATGGTGCAGCACTTTGCAACTGTGCAAATGTCCAAGATGTGGGAGGCACTGGCACCTGAAAGGGCACATGCGCAGTGGGGGAATGTGTGGCGCGTTCTCGCATTATTGCGAACATATTGCCCCGCTGAAGCTGCAGTAGAGCGTGCCATCTCTTTGCGTGGGAGGTTCTGCAGTAGTATGCATGACACTGTGGAGACACATGTCCTGAGCATGTGCATGGCATTGCATTCCAACTTGCCCCCTTTACGGGAATGGGCAAAGGGACAAGGCGTTGCAGTGGCACGCCACCTGGCTGCCCATGCACGCTTCGATCTGCGCCCAAGACAAAGGGTTTCAAAGAAGGTAGGGGACAGAGAATCTGTGGAGGCTGCAATGCTTCAATGTCTGCAAGGTAATGAAGCAGTGGCTGATGATGGTGACAGCCTGCCCTTCTTTGGAGGGCCGGGTACACCACTGAGCTCAACGGCACCCTCAGGAAAGGGTACAGAACGGCACCAGGCAGATGTGGTCAGCATTGTTGCACCTGATGGGACCCCTGACTCGCATGCTGGCAACCATGACTTCATCCCTTTTCGCAGAGGTATGGAGTGTGCCACATGCAAGAAGGAGGTTCACATCTGGTGCAATACATGTCTGGTGTGCCATGCATGCTTTTGCGCAAGTCCACGTCCTTGTGGGAACGTGGTGGTGAATGTTGTAGATGATGTCTGTGATGAGGGGGAGAACAATAGTGCAGACGAATTGGCCACACCACGGAAGCCAAATAAGAGGCGTGGTGTGGCCAGGATGCAGGCGAAATTGGTGATGGCCACGCAGATTGGCAGGCTGCGTGATTGGTCAAAGGGGGCGCTGTTGAACTGTCTGGCTGTGCTTGGTGTGAAGGTGGCAGGTAACAGCGATCGGCAGGAACTGCGGGGCCTTGCTACGCAGCATGCGTTGCCATTATTGGAGGAATGGGATGCCTTTGTGCCGGACACGGACCGTGTCACCCGTTCTGCGGCACCACCAAGCAGCTCCCAGCCCAGTTTCTCGCAGCCAGTGGATGACATGGATGGACTCATCGATGAATGAGAGGATGCCCACGTATTTGCATGTGCCCTTTTGTTGTTGTGTGCTGTCTTCGAAGATTTTTCCCATTTTCCCTGTTTGCACATTTGATTTGATGTTCTGTGGCATTACCACGACCATTTTATTTGTGGATCTGAATTTAACTGATGCTGGTTGCAATGGTCATGATGCAATCCCTTGAGATGTTTCCCATTTGGCTTTTTTGTGTGGTGGTTGTTCAATTTTGCCACTTTTCCTGGTCCCACATTTTCCCCTTTCCCCTTTCCCCTTTCCCCTTTCCCCTTTCCCCTTTCCCAAAGTACACAAACAAATTGTCTGCTCAAACAACCAAAATGAGAATCAAATTGAAGTTGTCACATACACTACTGTCAACAACAGGTGTGCAATTGCTTTCCAAACAGGGGGGTCTGTGTTTTCTGTGGCGCCTTTTCTCCTTGGTGGGGGGGGGGAGGGAGGCTGGAAAGCACCCGATAGTGGGGGGGGGGATGGGTGGGGGGGGGGGGTTTTCCTGTGAAGAATTTGGTGTGGACAATGGCCGGGGGGGGGGGGGGGGCATTGGACCCCTAGACCCACCTCCAGTACATAAGAATATCAGACATCTTCGTTGACAGACCGCACACACAACATCCCTTATCAGACATCAGACATCAGACCTTATACACATAGCTGCCCCGGAATTCCCAGACTCGGCAACACTGGCAGGTCTGGGTCTTTTGGACTGCATAGGGGGCCCTGGGGGGGGGGGGGGGGGCAGGATCTCTGGAACCGACGCCTCGGCTGCGTTTGGGTTCGGCTCATCGGATCCATCGGATTCCCACGTGTCATGTCGTGACAGACTGGAGGCCGGCCAGAAGGATCTTGATGTACGTGACCCACTCTCAAATCTCCAGGCTCCGGGCGACTGTCCGTGCAAGGTTGGATGGGGCAGCGTGGTATCCTCCCATGGACAGTCATCCCATGTGGCGATGTAGCGGCGTGTGACGACGACATATTTCCATCTCCCCCATGACATGAGCTCTTGCATGGTAGCTCCGTGGCGGATGAACATAGTTGCCCCCATGTGCCTCCATGCATGCCATCTGAGGCGGGAGTGCTCCGAGTTGGCCAAAAGGCGTACCATGGTGGACTGGATGGCCGCAGGTCCTCCTTTAACCAGGTTTTGGGTCGGTCTCCTCCTCAGCCGGAGGGCAGTGGCCCGAATGAAGCCCAGCAGCCTGCGGATGTACGAGCTGACGGGCCTCTTGATCCATCGCATCCTTGTTTTCCTGTTGAAGAACGAAATCGAACCTCGTGACTGGTCGACATCCTGGACCCGTATGGATGCAGTCTCCCCAATTCGGTTGCAGCGGGCAATTGCGATGATAGCCAGGGCCGTGACCAAGAGTTCCTCATCGGCGATGGTGTTTTCCGCCATGGTCGCCAGCGCTGAGAGGGAACCCCAGCCACGCGCTGCCAGGTGGGCGACCTTATCTTTCGCGCGAACAACCCTCCAGATGGACCGAGGGATAAATCCATCGGCGATTTCGGCTTCCTCCAGGAGCCGGCAGGCTGATATGGCCTGTCGCATATCTGACGAGGTCTGCTGGGTCTGATACAGGGCCAGGAGGTACTCCCTGAGCACGAGAATCGGCGATTCGGACGGTGATTGTCAGTGCTCGGCCCTAAGGTTCTTGAGGTGGCGTTCATACACATCAAGGGTCGAGTTGGCCCAGGACTGCATAAATATTGTCTCCCACGAGATGGATTCGGACGCTTCCCGAAGGGCCTGCAACTTGTGGTACCACCGGTAAAATGGGGGCTCCGTCGACACTGCCGGTGACTGGGCCTGCCCCCCCCCCCCCTCCACCGGCAGGGTGCATCATTTGGACCTCTTGCAGAGCCATTCCCAATGGCGCCCTCCACAACAGTCACATTCGCCCGGCGGCCTGCGGTCGGTGCGGAACTCACGGCCCCCGTATAAGGATCGTCCTATCACGCCACAGGTCATTGTGGAGTTCTTGGAGGAGCCTGGGGTCGCAGAGTGGATGCACGAGTTGGCGGATCTCATCAAGCGGCCGGTGGAGGCGGATATCCTGGATGATCTTCGGGTCAGTGTGGCGGACCTTTGGAAGCTACTGACGACCACGCATCCGGCTTACAGCAAGAAGTATGGCAGGTACCGCAACTCCCCATCCAAGGGCTCGTCCAAATGCTCGTCCGGGAGATCGAGGCATTCCTCAAGCAAGAGGGGTAAATCTTCGAGGCGCAGAGCCAGGTCCGCGTCCTCCTCGTTGGGCTCCCGATCGCCGTCGCGGGATGGGTCATCGTCAGACTGGGAGTTCTATTGGCGTGGCAAGTACAAATTTTTACAACGAGACGGGATCGAATACCTCGTCACGGCGGCGGCACCGACTTGGTCTTGCCCTTGGACTGGGACCCCTTTTTGATCTGGGCCCTGAGATCTTGGATCTCCTGATGAAGGGAAGAGATATCCTGCGAAGCCCCCTATGGGGCATCGCTGGATTTTTGGGTCTGAGCCACAGCGACAAATTTGGCCTGAATGAGGTCATACATATGCTGGTTGACATGCTCCCACGCTACGACTAGGTCCAGGACCCTATCCGCTTGAATGGCATTGTTGAGGATTGTGGCCATCCCCTCCGTGAGGGTGGGTATGTGCTTACCCTGCTTCTGGCATCTCAGTGAAATTTCAGCAACTCTGCGGGCCAGATAATCCCCCGGTATCCGCTGTACCCATGCCGGAAACCCATTTTCCAGGAAAGCGCACAGCACTGCGATTTCCGGATCTGTGTCGTGTGCTGGACGCTTGTTGCCGTTAGAACCGTCATTGGGAGTAGGCATAGTAAAAATGGATGTTAGAAGCAACACAAATACAAAAATAAATGAATCTGTCAACAAAGGTTAAGGATAGGGCCGCTATTAAAACAGCCCTTTCAACAGAGCATGAAAGGTCGGTTTTCAAAATCCACATTTTTGCAAAAGTCTCCGTCATCGTCCACATGAAGGCGTTGAACCCATTGGGCAACTCAGCACACACTGTGACATCTTGATCTCGTCTTTGGGCATGCTGGTGTCGATCAATCACCCATCTCAATTCATCGGCAAGGCTGACGGGGCTGCCCTGGTCGGGACATGCACGTATACATAAAACACATGAATTCACAACAATAAATAATAAACTACATCATTGCAAATTGAAAAATTTCAATTTAAACTCACATAATAATTTTTGTTGTACTCGCAAGCACGTACTCTTTGTCTCCACACTTTGTGCCTGCCAGTTTTTGTTTGGAGCTCGCTGTCAAGATTAGCAGACAACAGAAAATCACAAAACTTAAAGTGGAACGGTGGCATAGAAGCCTTTGCCGGAGTTTCTTACCACAAGGGTTCACCTTTTTACCGGCAGCCCATGGTTTCAACGGAGAGCCTTGGTGGGCATGTGTAATCGTATCTTCGCTTTTTGTCAACTTTTCTTGGGAGGTGCACGGTGCCAATTGTCTACATGTTTTACTATGTTTGCAAGATGTGCAATTGAAATAACAACACAAGAGCTTATGTGTGTGTGTGATGCCCAAATCTTTATCATGCTCAAACTACGAGGTTCAACTCCTAAGACCTGCTGCCAAGCAACGGAACCATGAGTTGTGGATATCTGGCGCCCTGGCGGCGGGCTTCAAGAAACTGGGTTGAATAGCGCGGTGGGTTGAATAGCACGCGCGCGTGTGTGCCAATTGCTAATTGCCCCGCCGCGGGGGGTGTTTTTTCACGCAGGTTCGTTGGAGGACAAGATTAAGTCCCTCGCGTCCAAAGCACGACAGGCCGCCGCGGGGGGGGGGGGGGTCCTCCCCTGAGTTTTCCGATGACACGTCGCATCAACCACGGCCTGTCGATGTGCGCACGCGGCGTCGCTGGAGGTCAGTCCTTTGGTGTAAAGCGGGAAAGGTGAAGTTGCCCCAGAACTTGAGTTTCCGAGATTTCTGGTTACCTCTGTTTCGCATATTTTTGCTGATCTGTAACATGATGACAGGTCCTGTGCCTAGGTCTGTCGACTTGGTCCATGCCCTATTTTCCGCTGTGGACTCTATGCGAAAGAGTGATTTTTTGACTGCAACAATCGTTATTTCTCCTACCAGCCCCAAGCCAAAGGGTGACTCTGTGGGTGAGGAGGGTGGGGCGCACCTGGCCGATGGTTCTCCTGTCCCGGTGAGTGCGGCCCAGAGGGGTTTGGGGAGTGCTGGTAATCTCCCAATACCCCTAGATATTTGGAGTTCACTGGTCCATGGGGATTCCCTCAGGGCTATGGCTTCTCTGCAAATCCCACAGCCCAGTATGGCGCCTGCTGTAGGTGCTATGACGTCTGCCCCGGTCCAGCAACAGCATATTGTCCCCATCTCTGCAGGGATGCCAGGGTTTGGCCTGAGTCCAAGTGCGCCTTTTTTTGTGATTCCCAGGTCTGTTGAGAAATGTTCGCTAATTGTGAACTGTAAGGCTGGCAATAGGAAGGACCCACAGCCCCAGCCAAAGATGCAACTCCCCAACATGTGGTCGCCGAGAGAGAAATTTGTGCGTTGGGGATCCGCTCCGTCGGGTAGCAAAGTTCCCAGGCATGCCTGCACTTTTGATGTGCGCAACTCTTTTGCGTCATTACGGTTACCACCTGAGGCCTGGGGTACCTTTCGTCTGCAGTCACCCCAAGGGGTCTGTGACCTGCGCACGCTGCCGTTTGGTTGGAAGTTGTCCCCCCTAATTTGCCAGGAGGTTGTGGGTCGACACCTGCGGGAGGCCTTTGACCTGATGCCCACCCCCCCCCACCACCTGCCTGAGGGTTAGAGACTAACCGGCACTGTGGGAGGGTGGTGGGTGCGAGCTGACCTCAATGTACAGATGGCCAAGGCCAAAGCACATTCAGCAGCCACCGGGAGTGGTATGGAACTGGTCTGCGCTGCAGTGCAGCGAGGAAAAACACTGAACTATGTGGTGATGACCATGCGCCTGTGACACGGGGGCGTATGCGAGCCCGGTATCCGTTGCCTCATGGCCCCACCTGCCTGACAGTTTTACAACAGACAAGGATCACTACCTGGATGATCTGTTGGTGGTGATGGAAAATGATCCTGGTTGGTTGAGGTCTTGTATGCAACTTGTGTGTGCGGCCATGCGGGGTAAGGGCTATCAGGTCTCTGAGAAATGTGTCCTAGAGCCTGCGACCTGGGTTAAGTGGTTGGGTAAAGTGGTCGATTTGGAAGGCCTATCAATTGCTAACACCCAGGCCATTGTTACCAAGTTGATTGCTTGCCTGATTGTCACGCGGGGCAGGTATGTGTCCAAGAAGGATATTATGCGAATTGTGGGGCTCATCGGTTGGCTGGGCACCCGTGCCACGGGTCACCTCCCTTTTCTGGGGGCGGTCTATTGTGCGCTCTACTGGGGTCGGTCGGACTAGATCAAGGTCACCCCCAGGTTTTGGATCTCCCTCCTATTTGCGGCCCTGGTTGTCATCCCGCCCTGGTCTCTTGCTGGCGTCTGGTTAAGTGGATTTCGGTGGATGCAGCGGTTTTTCAGCTGCCATGTGGGTCTAAGAGGTATCGAGTTGGCGTTTATGACCCGGGGGGGGGGGGGGGGGCAAAGCGCTGATTTGTCCTTACTGGGTCAATACCCAGCAGGTGGCAGAGCTCTACGGGGTATGGATGCTTATTAAAGAAGCTGCCAGGAGAAAGATCCCGCAGGTGTCTATGTTGCAAGACAACCTGCAGGCCACATGGGGTACGGTAAATCTGAAGTCTAGAGCCCACTTCTGGAGACGCAATAGGATTCTTAAGGCCATGATCTTACATCTCAGGAACTCGGGTCTCATCCTGCACTCTGTCTGGGTTCCGAGTGCATACCAGCCTACTGATCCCCTGTCCCGGATTCCGTATTTTTCGAAACGCCAGGTTTTGCGCGCGTCCCACCAAGCATTGTTACGCTGGAATGATCTTGTGCAGAATATGCATAATTTGGAGTATAAAGGGGTCACGTTTGTGGCTGCCTAGGCGCTGGTTTCACCAGTTTGGGGGGGATTGGTCGCCAGCCAGCTGCTCTGCCTCAACACTGCTGCAGTGCGCTGACGTGGGCGCCGGTCCCGCGAATAGATTGTGACCTGCTGGTTCTTACGAACCGTGTTCGTATTGCGCATAAGGCAGTCGCTTTATATACGCTGGCTCTGCCTGCAGCGACCCTGCCGCAGCGAGGTGGACCAGGAAGGTTGGGGCCGTCCTGCGTGGCCGTCATGGGCTGCTCGGACATTTTCCACAACCCGTGTTCTGCGGACGTTTTGTCCATTGTTTCCGCTATGTGTTTCTTTTTGTGTTGAATCGAATACTAGACTGATTTTTCAGGGCCTATGGTGTTGATGGGGGGGACATAAGAAGGGTGAGCAACTGGGTGTTTTGCTATTGCATTAGTTTTGGATTTGTGCTTGCTATGTATTTTGGAAAACCGACCTTTCATGCTCTGCTGAAAGGGCTGTTTTACTAGCGGCCCTATCCTTAACCTTTGTTGACAGATTCATTTATTTTTGTATTTTTGTTGCTTCTAACATCCATTTCCCACCCGCCCACCCGTGGAGCTACTGTCCCCTCATACGCACTGGCTGTCATATGAACGTCTCTGCTCGCCGAGCAACTTGATGTTTTGCTATTGCATTAGTTTTGGATTTGTGCTTGCTATGTATTTTGGAAAACACAATCATGGATTTGGTTTTGGGTTAGAGAAAAGTCATGTACGTTTGGAAATCAAAATAGATGATTTTGAGAAATATTTTTGGTTAGAAAACTATGGATTGGGGAAACTTGAAACCGATGAACTCCCCGTGCCATATCGCAATATCCCAGGGCGGTTTTGCCTTTTCGGGGGTTGTGTGTACAGAGGTGCACTTGCTTGGTTCCAAAGGGACGACACCTTCATTCTTGGCTCGTTTAGTACTGGGT
This sequence comes from Eutreptiella sp. 'Long Island Sound 2002', assembly GCA_964036045.1. NCBI lineage: Eukaryota > Euglenozoa > Euglenophyceae > Eutreptiales > Eutreptiaceae > Eutreptiella > Eutreptiella sp. 'Long Island Sound 2002'. Next base: position 54,748 of record CAXIWF010002010.1, on the reverse strand, counting down.
GGTGCCGTGTGAGCTCGAGGGGTGATACCTTGGGTGGAGGCGAGTAAGGGATAAGAGCCTGCCGTCGCTTGGAAACCCTAGCTAGGGCCCGGTATTGGTATTTGCATACTATCTCTGTAGTAATTTCCTTGTCATGGGGAGGAATGGAGTCCAATAGGGATTTGGGGACCACCAGTCTAGGTGCTAAGGTGTTCTCTTGTCTAGATGCACAAGCTAACCAAGCCTCAGCATGCCCTACCCATGGACCCCTACCATTGTGGCCACTGTTGCCAAAAGGTGGCCCACGTAGTAAGGCAAGTGTTTTTGGACTACTGCTCCATGGTGCACGTGGCAATGCGCGCATCGCTTGTCTGTCCTATCCCATGGGAAGGCACGCCCTCACCATTGTACCTGCCCTCGTAACCAAGGTAGGTCACCGGTCCTGCGCCGTCGTTGTAAGGGTTTCGAGCTCAACCAATGCGCCCTTTCCGTGTGTTTTTGTCTTCCAAGGCGCCTTAGCCAATTTTTTGGTGGCGTGGGTATTTTCTGTCTGCGGGAAACTATATCCGCCGCCGTGAGATATGTACAAAGGTTGTTGGTGGAGGTTGCCTCTCATGTTTGCCGCTCGGTCTAAGGCGTGTTCCCTCGGATGTCATAGAAATCTGTTTATGAGGCAGCTTGCTCAAGCATCTTATGTCCCGGAACTAGCGAAGAGACAGCTTCTTTCCAGCCATGTTGGTGTTGGATGTCTCGGAAATCCTAGTCGGGAACAAGGCGTTCCAGTGGACGCGGAATGGCCTTAGTGGCTGCTGAATTGTCTAAGGTGGTGGAGTCTCCTTCCTTGGCTAGTTCCGACGCTATTGTGGCTGGTGCTGTTTCTGTCCAGTAAATTTGCACTTCCCTTGGTGCCCGAAAAGTCGCCCGGAAACTCCTGTTGACGATCCCCCCTCTTGCTCGACCATTCCTTTTGGAGCCATCCGTGCACCATGTGGTAGATATTGGGGCTTCAATATACTGTACAAGTACCCTTGGGATACATATGCTAAGAGGGAGCTCGTGGAGTACTACTTCCATATCTCCGTGTCGCGGTGGCGCGCGTGGGGGGGGGGGTCCCGTACATCATCACTATCATACAGGGGGTAGGGGTGGTGCGTGTGGGTCCCATCCTCATTAGAGCTTTCGGAGTCATAGAGTTCTTGGGAGAGCAGTCTCCGGCCTCGGGTGGTGAGGCCTCCTCCCAGGGGTGCTCGTGTCCACCGGACAGCCGGACAACCGCAATGTAATTCCTTTGAGTCTCATTGAGCTTGCGCAGTGCTCCTGTCGTGGTAGCCGGACCCAAGGCAATGGTGCGCTTGATGTAACTCCACCAGATAGCCCCCCGGCCCAGGCCGCCTTCCTTGGGGTCGTGTTGCTCCTTAGTGAGGCAAGCAGTCCTGTGGGCACGGATGCTAGCAAGAACAAAATTCATGAAAACTGTGTATATTACGTTGCTGATAGTCATAGGATGATACTTTTTTTTGGATTTGTGTGGTCCTTTTTGTACACCAAGACGTGTTTGGGTAAAGGCGCTCCGTGTCATAATGTGGTGGTGGCTTCGAAGAGGACCCTTGGGTGCTCCTCAAGGAGGTGCTGTAGTAGGTGCGGTGGAATCAATCTGGTCGTGTTGCCTTTTTCTTGGAGGCCTTCATAAGGGTCGGGAATTCTTGGTAGGTAGGCGGGATGAGCTGCCATATTCCCCTCGGGGTATGTTCCTAAGTCAGTCCGCGAGTTGCATCCTTGTCTTTCACCCCGGTCCTCAATTTCATTGGTCTCACCAAGCAACGCCCCCTAGATTGGAACCAACCGGACCACGTCGTACCAACTGACCCCGACCAAGCCCCCCCATGTATCATGTGCCAAGAGGGCAAGAGGGCACTCATCCTTAGAGCCAGATGAAGTTAAACAACCTGCGGGATGTGGTCTGGGTGCGCAAAAGTGGGCCTCCAGCCCAAGGGTGAAGGGGGGCGCAACACAATGTCGTCCGTCAACACTTACTTGACTCTTGTACTAGATGACATCACCTTACGGTGCACGCGACCGTCGCAGGTTCACCACATGTATAGTATCTTTCTAACTGGATATGCAGCCACCCGTAGCGGAGGTGGGACTACCCGAGAGCGGTTGGGATTGCCATGGTGTCCTACCAAGGCAAGTGACCACGCTACCGCAGCTCAAGAGGACATACTACATCATGCGTGGCAACCACCATGGGAGTTCCACGACTTTTAGGGGTCTTTTATCGCTCCAATCTCGGGCCTAGGCCCGATGGGACAAGATCACGGACGCCTACAATCCATGCCTTTCTTGCCTATGCGGCAAGTTGGCCGGCAAGATGAAGGGGTGGATGGACACTCTCACCAAGCCGCATTACCGGATTGCTCTAGCAGTGCTTATTGCCCGCCTCAGTGCGGCCGATGACACCAAGTGGGTGTCCCAAGAGGCACTAGGCCGCTTGCTCGAGGACTTTCATCGCTCCCGGCAGCGGTGCAAGACCTACAAGGCTTTGGTGGTTGCGCTCGCAGAGGACCATCGCCCCCAAGCAGGCCACAGTGCCCCCCGCTTGCCGCAAGCTGGCTGGTGCCGTCGAAGGTTCTGGTGTACGTGTGCGACACCTAAACGGTGCAGTCCCAGGATGCATAGGACAAGGATGCCGCTATGCTCGCCGCCTTGGGTGTGGGCGGCCCAAAGTTGCTACATGCGCAAAACAAGGCTAGGTACCTACCTACCTATCTATGACAGCGGGCGGCGACGTGTAGCAGGAGTGCCACAGGTTCTCCCTAATGAGCCCCCCACCCCGGTGTCACTATTGAACAACGTCAAGCATGTCGAGGGGGTGCATCAGTGGCACCTCTTGATCAACAAGCATTGCCGCGCCATACGGCATCACATGGCTGCGTTGTGTAGCACTGCTGCATTACGGGACTGCCACAGCATTCTTGTGTCGGCGGACGCGGACGGAGACTTGCGGTTCTCCGACGAATGGCAAGCCGCCTGGTAGCACGGTCACACAGGCATGGATGCCGGAGGTTCCCTCCCCACATTTCTTTCCACACTGATGAATTTGGATGTGTGGGAACTTCGACCAACCCCGCCTCATGAAAACCCCAATCCCATGTGCTCGACAAGGATGGTTTTGTCATGCAAGGGGAGGTGTCCTACAGGGTCTGGCAGGAGCTGCAAAAGTTTTGCAGCGAACCCAAGCCGGAGTTGCCTCCATACCCGGAGGACGAGCAAGAGGTAGAGGCCATTTTTGACCTCTTGGAGGCCTTAGCCCATGTTTGGGAGGCAGCGCTGCATAACCCTGCCCTACCAGCCCCCTGTGCCCCATGCTACAACAATCTATAGATAGAATCTACAACACGGCTCATCCCCCACAGCCGCCGTGCAGCAGTCATCTACCTTGTGCACTTGCGGTGCCAACCGTCCCACGACGCCTGACTCGCATTTTGCACGTGCTATTCAGGCCTTTGTAGTCATGGTAGCCCACCTCAAGAGGCTGACAACAGAGGGCTACGGCCCCAAACATTTCTTCTCTCCCTTTGTGGGGCATCTCTTGATCATTGTGTGCCCAACCCACGGTTGCAGCTGTTTCTATGACCCTGTGATTACCGGGATGGACCCCATTGACATTTTGTGGTTTGGGTTCACTCCCCCTGCCCAATCGGCGGGTACTAACAGCCACCCGACGTGCAGTGTACTCTATTTACTAGGCATGACACACTTGACAGTATACCGTTGTATGATGGATAAGGGATATCCTTGACTTTAGCTGTCCCTCCACCCATGATGCTTACTGACACACCATACTCCACCACCACGTGTAACCAATGAATGATGCCCTGTGGGCGTGGCACACCGACTGCACTGCGGTATGAAGGGTCGACACATGTTATGACTGTATGTTGCTCGGACCTCAGGTCCGCCCAGTTTCTAGGTGCATGCGTACTGTACATAAATGGACCTTCTACCTTTTGGTGTTCTCCTGACTGCACTCAATGACACCTTGAGCGTTAGGAACTCAAAAAAAAAAAAGCAGTGGTGAGGTCGATTGCATTGAGGGTGCCGCATGCGTATTGCACGCACCGCGAACGTTGCATCATTCAAGTATTGGGTTTCATGCCATCTACAGAACATAGTCCCCAAAACTTCAAAACGAAGTGATGTGGTGACTGGCATTGCACATGTGCATTAGGAGCCCATGGATGCAACCAAACACACATGCCCTGGTGCACTGGGTGCACCGTGCGAACCGCACAGGCAGCACAGAAGATGGTGTTTGCCATTGCTATGCTGTGTACATGCACCAGCGCTATAATGAATTGCAAATTGCCAAATTGCCTACGACAAATCCCATCATTTTACAATGTTGACAAACTGAGTTGTTGCAGCAGACAGGAGTGGATGTCTGTCTGGTATTGAAAAGCACCTTTGCGATCGGTTGCACGTTAATCGAAACCCACAGCCTCTGAACTGGTGCCGTGCGGTTTTATGGGAGACCTCCAATGGAGCGTTTGTGATGAACTCCAGCTATTCGCTGAAGAGTTCATGGCCCTCTAAAGTGGAACTCCGCACACCCTCCCGTTTGTTTTAGGAAGGTCTACAATGCTGGGCCATTGGGGCACATCCCAGAATGGTGATTCACCTCAGACCATCACCACTGACGTGGAGAGCGGCGTCGCGTCACAATTTGTGGGCCCAAGCACTTCCGCGCCGGACTTCTGTATTCCGATGAGCTCATCCAAAGAACTGGGAACACGCAAGCTGCGCCCCAACTCTGCCTGGACCAATCCACCCGACAAGCAGCTGGCAGACAAACCTGAAGAAGGCACCTTTCAGACCACCACCACCAACGCGATCTGCATCCGAGAACTGTATCATTGGTGCGCTACCGTCAGCGTGCTGCTGATGCTGCAGTTCGTCTCCGATTCGTTGCAACACCGGTTTAGACGTGTCCCGCAGCCCTCGGAATGGAGTGTCGTTCTTCTGCTCTTGTATGCAGTGGCATCCGCTCTGATCCTCCGGTACAAGACCAAGAGTCGGCCCTACGCCGCCTACATTCTGGCTTTTGGATCCTTTTTGATGACATGCCAGCTGACGTGGCATTGGGACAGCCATGTGGCGCAGTTCAAGAGCAGCATCCTCGGGGGACGTCCCTTGCAAGACAACCATGGCGATGCCTCAGCCCTCGGGTACCCGCTTTACGGCGTCATCTTTGGCTCATCAGTTGCCGATTTCTTGGATGCCGCCGCCTGTCTCTTTGTCCTCTTCCAGAACTGTGTGCAATCCACTTTTCTATGCCGTGTGGGGACATGGAGCACGGCCATAGTGAGTGTGCTCCAGTGGATAGTCATCGTGTGTTGGCCATTTCTGTCATCACACTCACACAGCGCATGGTTTTGCCGGATCGCTGCCATGGGACTCTGGACAGCCCATCTCATCCGATCAAGCTATGTGTGGGAGTCGGAAATTCAACAACAGTCCAAGTACATAGACACTCTCCGACAGGCTGCGGCGCAGAGCCAACAAGATCTCAACGATGGACAAGATGCCGACAGTGTGCTGAATCACGTCCTCAAAAACATTATGGCGGATGCGATGGGGTGCATTGAATTGTTCCTTAAGCGAGGGAAGAACAGGGCCGATCCTGCATTTCTCTCAAAGGCATCTGACATCCTCTTTCGAGGGATGTGGTGGTGCAAGCTGCGTGAAGCGATTCTACAAATGGTCGCCGGACGCTACGAGGGGAAACAGGAGATCGTGGATGTACAAGACCTCACCCAAGATCTTGTCAGAGGCCGAGAGGTGACAACGGAATGCCCTTCTCGGATGCTGCACCTCGATTCGATGGCCTGCAACGTCGTGCTGGACAATGCGCTGACAAATGCCTCAAGACATGGGTTTCCTGAAGATCCACAGGTGGACCTACGCGTGGTGGTGGTCAAGAGAAGTCACGACGAGGGGACATCCGCCGTGGACGCACCTCAGATTGACGGTGAAGACTTCAACCCTATGTGTGCCCTGCATGACACAGTTGGAGACACCGACACATCAACGCCGGTCGAAGTTCGATTCGTCGTGAAGAATCGCGCGAAGCCCGACCGTCCGCTCCCGAAGCCTTGGTCCTCAGAAAGTCCGCCCGAAGCTTTGCCGAACGACCACTCGCGCCCCGCTTTGTCCGATGGCCTCGGCCTTCAACACATCCGCAGGGTGGCCAATGCGTGCGGTATGAAGGCGCGGCTCTGGCAGGAGGACGAAGACGTGCTCTTTGAGCTGCGTGTGAGCACCACGTCCGGGGCCCGCCCCCCAGCCGTGAGGTCAGCCACGCCGGCCCCGCAAGGCCCCTGCCCGTTCCGCGACGGGGTGCATATCCTCGGCCTTGATGACAGTGACATTGCCAGGCAGAATCTGGAAATGAAGTTGACAAAGATGATCCCCAATGCCACGGTTGCCATGTTTGGGAAGGACCAGGCTGATGTTGAAGAGTTCAAGCAAGCGGCTTTAGAGAAGGGCGATATCCTTATTCTCGACGAGCACGTGGATCTGCCTGGGGCGGAGCTTCATGGGAGCGTCATCCTGAAGGAGCTCAGGGCCGGGGGTTACCGAGGGTTCGCGTGCATCCGGTCTGGTGACTCTACTGAGGCCGACAAGGCGCGGTCCCTGCAGAGCGGGGCGCAGTGGCACGTGGGCAAAGAGGTCTGGATGCGGGACCTGATCGACCAGTTGAGGGCGGAGTACCGGAAGTTCAAAGAAAAGGAGCAATGGGAGATCCAGCCACATGAGGACCTGGTAATGTCGCGGTCCAGCGGATCATGTGCAGTTTCATACATTTAGTTGGTGGCAGGCATCGGCATTTTCAAAGTCGCTACATGTCGGTGTAGACCAGCCAGGCACTTCTTTCTGGTTCTATTCTTCGACGTTTAAGCAAGACGTAAACGACACCCCCTCGTGTTGTTGTATTTTGACTGTCAGCTTGACCCGGTCTGTCTGACTGAGCAGTTAGAGGGCACACGTATGTCTCTTGTAACTCATGTTGCCTGCTGACAGAAAGCAGCGAGGTCAGTTTTTCAGGTGCCCAGCACAGGTACTAACGTAGTCGCAAAGCTTCTGGGCGTCTGGGTATAGCGTTGGTGTGCAGTGGGCATTTGGCGGCGCTGGTCTGCAGGATCCTGCAGAACGAATGTTGGGTGCCGCGCCGAGGCAGGCAAGTGGAGAGTTCCAGCTCATTTTAAAACTTTTTGCAGGCAGGCTAACTAACACCCACTTAATTGCGCCTTCAATTCTTGTTTGTGGTTTCTGCCACAGATGGGACCCGCCCGGGCGACAGATAAGTTTCCCTTCACTTTTACTGAATTTGACCAATATATATTGGGACATTGGAAATGAGCAACCCCCCCCCCCCCCGCCAAATCGGTCTTACAAAATTTATAACAACAAGTGGGTTGCCTCTATTGTTTCGCTACAGCTTCAGGACTTTGTGTCGGCAGTTACCCCTATTCAGCAAAGGGGCTTTATCAAAGGCCGCTATATCTTTGATAATCTTTGGCAGGCCTTCGGCACATGGTCTGCGACTCTACTGGCAGCACGCTTCTGCTTTTGTGGCCTACGTGAAAGACCCTTTGAGTGTAATTAAGGTCCTGCATAGTTCCTTTCAGCCATTTGCCCAAGATCTGGGCATTTTGGTTTCGCCAGCTTCATTGCCTTTCTTTCAAATAGGATCCAACGTCATCAAAAATAATATGCCGTATCTGGGCTGGTGCGCGCGGGCTTTCTCCCTGGTTAAAAAAGACATTTGTTTTGAAGAACCAGCCCTGCTTTCCTACGACAGTGGGCCAGTTGCTAGAGGACGACACACTGTTTTCGCAGCTAGCCCCCATGTGGGAACCCATTTACAGGCGCCGTTTAGCAACCAGCCACCCCCCACCACCACCTGCTCCTTCGCCCCACAGCCCACTCCCACTGCCGGACCTTAGCTTCTGGTCTCGCTGGACCCGCTCACCAGTGGTAGATATGCTCTCACTACCCCACTCGCTCACACCCCGTCAGCCTGAGGCGGTGTGGCAGGCCTTTCATCGATGCAACCTTCCACCTTCACACAAAGATTTCATCCACAGGGCCCTATTCGCCAAGCTGCCGGTGGGTCAGCACCAACAGGACTGGAAGCCTTTGGAGGTGTGGTGTCCTATAGACAACGAATTAGAATCAATCTCACATGCACTGTTTCACTGCCAGTTCCTTGTGGGAGCTTTGGAGGTCGTCAATACGGCCTTCCGGTCCACTGGGCCGCATCCATTTGACGTTGTACATTTGCTGCAGGACGATAAGCCCGCCTCTTTGGAAACACCAGCTGGCGTGATCGGCTGGTCTGCCATCATCACAAATTGGTCGCTCCGTTGTGCCAAAAAGCACAACTCGTTTCTTCGGATTACATGGGAATCTTTTTGTGCCAAGTGGTTTCACACGTTGAATTCCTGGACCTCCTGCCCCCGCTACCTTCCCATTCCCGAGACAGTCCTAGCGTGGTTTCTGGATTTCCTTCAGTAGTCCTCACAGCCGCGACCCCCCCCTCCAACCACAGCACCCAAACCTTCCCCTCCCCCCAACCCTTTCACCAATACTCCACCGACACCCCCCCCCCCCCCGGTCAAAGCGGCAAGCACGTAACACTGCACGGAAACTCCGCAAACTGCAGAAGGCGGAGGAGCTACAAGAGGTGTTGCAGGACCTTTCGGACAGTGCTATCCCCCTTGTTTACACAGACGGCTCCTCAGCTGTGGAGGGCCACGCAGGCCGTCTGGCAGGATATGGCATATTTTGTGAAAAGCAAGTGAGCATCGCGGCCTTTGTGCCGGATGACTACAGGCAGACAAACAACTCGGCAGAGCTGCTGGCAGTCATCAGAGCACTTCGCATATTTAGCACAGGGGACATTGCGATCTGCACGGACTCACAGTACGTGGTCCTGGGGGCGACCAGCGCGGTTGGCCGCTGGCGCTTGCGTGGGTGGATAGGGTCGTGTGGCCCAGTCTCCAACGTCCCTCTGTGGGAGCAACTCCTGGCAGCACTAGATGAGAATCCACGCACTGTTCATTGGGTCAAAGTACCTTCTCACGTAACCGTCGATGGTAACAATGAGGCGGACCGCCTGGCTGACCAGGGCAGGCAACTGCACCCGCGGTTCCCTCACCCACGCACCCCATCGCTGCTGCTCTCTGTGAATGGCACACCGCGCGCCCCAAAAAAGTCTAAGCTACTCACACCAGACAGGTCTCCGCTTCCGGTAAAGCGTCTTAATTTTTGCGCACAGGCATCCCCTCCGCTCATTCACTCCATTGAAGGACAGGCGGTCCTCACTACACTCAACCTAACGCTCATGGCAGATGCTCTCTCAACAACATCTGACATCAGTCACTGTGACACTGATTCATGGAGTGCAGAGAACTCTGACAGTGCAAGCCAGCTCAGCTCTCGCACGTGCTCCGCCGAAGGCAGTCGTAACTACCCCCCCCCCCCCCTCCCGTGTCCAAGAACCACCTTGCGCAAGAACCAACCCCTGGTTCCGCGGTCAAATTCTCGCATCACTTTTTTTACCAGGATAGTGGGTTTTTCATGTTTCTGGTGGATGTAGGACAGCTATTCAGGTGTGCAGGACATCATTTCATGTGTGTTACTACGGGTCCCCCATGCATTTTAACGTCCCAGAACCCAAGCCTAAGCCTAAGCTGAAGCCAGCTCCAAAGGCGACTGCAGCACCGAAGCCTGGCCCCAAGGGGCAGCACAGACAGGAATTCAGGATGGTGTATCACAGGAAGAAGGGTTTCAGGCCTCAGCCAGTTGAACAATAGATCATCCCATGCACGTTGGAAGGCACACTACAGCCCAGTCAGCTGAGATCCACTCCTTTGGTGCTCATTTGTCAACGTGGTTAACTGTGGGAAAGGAGAGGGCACGCATGTCCTGGCGCAACGCGCCGGAAAATTTTTTTTCTGCGGTACGGGGTCGTAGCTAACTGCATTGTATCCGCTGGCGCTGTGGTTTCTACGCCAGTTTACCTTTCTCACACCCTCCTCACCTCCTTTTGTATGTTTCTCCCTGCTCTGTTTGAAACTAAACAGCAACTGAAGGGGCTACGGCCCGACGGGTGCTGCAAATACCCAGCAGACGCCAACGCCAACGGACGTACACGTGAGCAATACCTCAGGTTTACGCCATGACACACCCTGCAAAATTTTGCGGAGCGACCTCATGTGTTTCCTCAGGCACCGGGATACACCACCCACCCCCACGGCATTCACTGCCCCCACACTACGCAATCTCCTCTCCTCCCACTCCTACTCAATGCATGCATTTCACAATTGGTCTGCGATTTGCGTTGGTACCCATCGTTTAGTCAATGCCCTGCGAGCCGCAGCATGCTACGCAACGCTCCAACTCGTGCTCCGCCTCCTTTACATCCCGCACGTTCTCAGAACTGCACCCATAAGCCATGACACCAGGGTATCCCCTTTGTGCGGCTCACCACGTAGTGCGCCACGACATCCACTTGCCCTGCCCCACAGCACGTCCGCACTTCGCACAACCCTGCCACAACCAACCCCCCTGCTGCAGCCACCCTCCATTGTTCCAGGGCCGCCTTTCGAGACGTGCACCTCACTGCCTTCGCCCACCAACGCAGCCCCATCCCAGGCATGCCCTGTGATTGATACTACCGATAACAACACCAATGTCACACAAACAGTGCATTCTGCAACCCCCCCCCAATCCATACCTGCACCCCGGTCACCTGATAAGACTGCCTCCACGCCTTCATCCCCGCCCCCCCCGTCCTCAGCACCGCCAAATCCACACAATGAACCGCCCCCTCCCCTGTTCAGAGCACCACCCACTGGGGATGCCCTTTCCCACGCGTCCCTGAACGTTGGCGGGCCGGAGATTACCCCCAATAGGTTGTGCCATCTTCTGAATGGATTCACCACTGCCCCCCACACAATTAGCATACAAGAATTCAAACCGACCGCTACACACCATGTGAAGGAGTACGAAAGGGTTGCAATGTTTTGGAAATATCACCTACTATACAGCGCCCCCACTTCGAAAAACGGTGTCGCACTTTTCGTGCACACCTCAATCTCTCCAATACCCCCGGCGCTCACCGTACACATACCTGGCATACTCATCTCCACACAGCTGCATCTCCACCCTGACCCCTTGATCCCCCCACTGAGGATTGCCTCATATTACGGCCCCCATACCATGACAGAAAAACGTCGATGCGAACCAGTCCTCAACTCCCTCCTCCGGGAGGCATGTATCATTCTCGGCGACTACAACTGCACCACCCATCACTCTCACGCCACCACTCTCACATCTAATCTCTGGCCCTGGCTCATAGCCAAGGAGCGGTCGGGAGCCCTGAGTGATCTACTCCTACCCTTCACCACCTCCACCCCATATACGCGGGTTAGGCGATATGCTGGTACTAAAAGCTACATTGACCGTGCTTATGGTACCCGTTTGTACCAAGCCTGCTACAGCCCCTCATCTGCCGAAGTGGTAGATTTTTCTAAAGTGCATGGGTCTTCAGATCATGACCCAATTATCATCCGCTCCATTCCCTGGACCACCCCCCAGATACCTGAACCCAGATGTGCACAGTGGAACCGCCGTGACCTGCACAAATTCCGTTCCCTCATGGAACACTCTGTGCATGACCTACAGACCCCCACCAGCTTTCACGATGTGGAGTCCACGTACCACACCCTTGTACAGCATATGCTCCACGCAATGCGCACGGTAAACTCTGCCAAGCCAGCCCTCCAGACCAATTCCACAGATATTTCTGACTGGCACCAGGTGGTCAAGCAGCTGACCCGGCAGGCCAAGCGTCGGTCCAAAGTGTTCTACCGACGTGTCAAACACACCCTGCTTACTCCTCCTGCTCCCTCCACCCTCCCCGTACCCTCCCGCAAGATACAGCGCATTCTCCAGCGTAACTCCCCCTGGAGTGCACGTGCATCTGAGCTCATCCGCCCCCAGCCCTTACTGCCTGACCCCCCCCCCCCCCTCTGTGGAGGAACTCCGCATTCTGGCGAAGTCCTCCCGGAAAAAGTCCCCTGGACCCGATGGCGTGCCCCCCTATTTGATTGCTGTCCTCCCAGATGCTGCCTTCTCCATAGTACATCAGTGCCTCACACTGTGTTATGATGTTGGAGACATCCCCCACAGCTGGCTTGTATCAGAGACCCTGTGCATATTTAAAGGTAAAGGTTCCTGGAGGGATCCTGATAGGTGGCGACCCATTGCCATGAGCAATTCGGTGTACCGGCTGCTCATGCGATGGATCTATAAAAAACTGTATCCCCTCCTCTCCCCACAACTTCACCCGCGCCAGTTTGGTGGGCGACGAGGCGTCTCAACTGCCCATGCCACACAAACCTTTTTTGATGACATTGACAATGGCACCAGTTGGGAATCCATCTTTACCTTTGACATGTATCATGCCTTCGACAGTCCACCAAAAATACTCATCAGGGATGTACTCCAACGCATGGGGACCCCCACCAAGTTACTGCTTTTAATTTCCACGGTACTTGAGCACGGGTCCACATACATCAGGGGTACACCGGATGAAATTTTCGGTACTACCCACGGCGTGAAACAGGGGTGCCCCATTTCCTGCTTCCTTTTTGTCATTGTTTTCGAAATTCCTCTACGCTATATACACTCCCACAATATACTTTTCTCCGCCTATGTCGACGACATCTCCACCCCCGTTGCACATACGGATGGTCCCAGAGTCGCCTCCATTGTCCAAACTGGCCTCAACCTGATCGGGTGCCAACTGAACGTTATAAAAAGTGAGTCCCTCCCTGTATCTCCACACTGTACTCCCCCCCCCATGCTCCCCAAGTATTCACATCCGCCCTCACCCCTGCAGGTCTCCGCTGATTTCTGGGTCCCAGAGAGCTGTTCAACGTGGCCAGACTGGGCAGACTCCACCGAGTACCCCATGGCCAAGGTATCTCACCTCATGCACTTGGGACATCCCATCCCAAAAAACTTCGATGTCAGCCATGCTTTCCAGCTGATCTTTAGAGAACTACAGGCCCAGCTCGCGGAGCTTAACGCCCTCCCCTCTCAGTCACTTGACAGAATACTGGTAGCCAACACATTGATCCTTCCCCGCCTGCTTTACCGATGTGAATGCCTCCCCCTATCTGCCGACCAGCTGAATCCAATTATCCAAGCCATTGAAAGATATGTGCTTGGAGTCGCGGGGTTACCCTCCCTTCTTGCCAAGAAAACACTGTATACCCACCATACTCATGGCTTGGGATTACGCTACTTTGCTGTTGTACAGCCCACCCGCATACTCGACTCCCTGCACACCAACCCACACCTCTTCCACCTCAGCACCCAATCAATATTTCCCTTATCCCCCTGGCGTCTCTTCGCCACTGCCATTGCCCTGCTTGGCCCCCCCCGCGCCTCCCCCATGATCCCCCTCCCCGTCTCATGGGGAGCGAAACGCGCCTTGCGGGGTGCCTCCACAGTGATCACCGAATCTGGGATCACAGCATACATCTTGCCTGGACCCAACCCCCCCCCAGACTGCACCTACACTGATGGCAGTCGACTTGGTACCCCCCCTGCCTCAGGCGCATGTGCACTCCTCCCCGATGGGCGCATAGTCGTCTGCCGCGTCCCTGGTCCCCCCAACTCGTACAAGGCAGAGGTTATTGGTATCCTCCTTGGTTCAGAATTTTCCCCCCCCTCATCCAAAATCAAGGTTGACTGCAAGGGCGCTATCTCCTCCACCACAGGAGACAGGCGCCCTCTACGCTATGCTCATTATGTCCAGCTGGCCAGGAAGTCCATCCAAAGCAAATGCCATGCAGTAGAATGGATTGAAGGTCACACGGGCCACCTCTTCCAGGAACGATCCGATGAGTTCGCCAAGTACGGCTCCACTCTCCCCCTCCCCCCCCCTGCCAAACCTTCCTCCCCGTGGGACGTCGTCCGCCACGGCGAACTCATGTCCCCCCCACACAAGGTCTGGACACACGACCTGTTTCCTACACACACACACGAAAATTTCCATTCTTCCTCATGGCGACCACTCAAATTTCGTCGCTTGGCGTGGCATAAGTGGCTCTTTGGCCTCCAGACCCGACTGGGGTACAGCCACTATGCAACCTTCTGGAAAGATGATGTGCCCCCCACCCCCTGCCCCCACTGTTCCCTCAGACACAACATGAGCGTCCACGGGTACATAGCACACTGCTCGCCCGCGCACCCACTCGTCCATGCGTGGACAACTGCTTGGCCCGTCTCCTCCACTCCCATCAGATGGCGAGCCACTGCCCACAAACGTGACCTCAGGATCACTGGGCGCCTTGCAATTCCGATTTCGCTTTTTCGTGCCCTGAGCGCCGCCCACGGTGGCCCCAGGGCAGCCAGAAAAATAGTGTATAAGTGGCAGGAGAGCGTGATGGATAAAGTGACTGATGCCCTGTCTGACTACATCCCAGCCCCATCGTCCAAGCCCAATCCATTTACCCCATCCGATTGGAATGTCACCTCCCGACCAGTTTGATTCCCCTGCTGTACCCCCCCCCCCCCCCCCACTGCTCAGCACCCCCTGCCTCTGACTTCCCCCCCTGATATACACCACCTTGTCTCTCTGCAGGGTTCAACACAGAGCCGTGAACGAAGAGAAGGCAATCTCCACAGCATGCCCCTCTCTTAAACTAACATATGGCATGCGTGCGTTGCCATCAGGGCACCACAGGAACGTCAGCACAGGCACTGTCATCATCAACATCACTGTGTTTACTGTTCTCAGTCTCTTGCTTTGCCCACCACTGCATGATGCCCTCATCATCCTGGTGCTGATTTTTGGTGGAAAAAAAAAAAAAAAAAAAAAAAAACCCCATACTCCCCCTTTTGCCCCATGCACCGACCCCCCCCCCCCTACAGGACCCTGCGACAGCCCCATGGATCAAGAGTGAACAGCCACTGCAGCTCACCCCGAGGTGATACGGGGCAGAGCATTATAAGGGTCACAGACCAAAGGGAGAGCACTCCCCCCCCCCCCTACGCCCACACCACTGCATGGATCCGCTGTATGTCCACTCCCTGCCCGATCTCCCTCCCTCCTCCACCATTACCCTCCACATTCTCTGGGACTCACAGCACTGGCCACTGCCCGAATGCATGGTACCCCCACTGGCTGTCTTGGCCTCAGGGCCCACAGCACGGGGCGATCACCCGCATTATGCCACCTTGTTTAATTACATCTTTCTCAGCATGTACCTCCTCCGCAAGGCCCCCCCATACACTGACCCCTGACCCTCGGGGATGTGGGTGAATGGCTGTATGATGGGCTGGCCCTTTCCTGATTGGAACTTTGCACAAAGGACTTAAGGCATGTGTTTTCAAAAAAAAAAAAAACAGCAACTGAAGGGGACAGGCTGAATGAGTGCCATGCTACGCAGCCCAGTCAGTTTGCAAGTAGTACAATGAATGCAGTCCACACCTACTGGACGACAGCTTTATATTGATCCTGGTTGTTCTATAGAGTCGGCAGAAAGGACAAGCACTCAAGTGACCCGCAGAGCTAGCCGCAAAAAACGCCTCGCTGTACATTACATAGTGGAGCACCCCAACTGCAGTTAGTATAGCGCAGCGGGGTAACGAAAGTTCTGCCACCGGGCCCCCAGCACTCCCCCCCCCCCCCTGACCTGCTTCCCCTCCTCCCTCCTCCCCTCCTTAGCCTTTTTATGATTTAAAGGCGGGGGTACATCGGGTCATCCAATGGGCTCGGCCAAAAATGATGGGGCTTGGGACTGGAGACGTCTAAAAGACGAGGACCCCGCGGCGAAGTCAACAGCATGGGCCCACCTGATTCAGACGCCCTGGATGGCCCGTATGATCCCGCTTCAGCATCGTACAGAGGTGCTGGTGGCGGGCGTGGCAGGATGGTCTCGGGACGGAGTCAGCTGGAGTGCGGTGAAGCTGGCCAGGACCTTCCATGAGACGCTGTGGATCTCGTTTCAATCCCCTGATCCGCAGCGGTACGTCGACGCGCTGCTGTATGGGCTGACACTTGCCTGGGGGGTAGAGGTGACTGCGTTCAGCCTGTCTGCGGAAGAGGCGGCCGTCGGGTTCGCTGTCTGCGACTTAATCGCCAAGCCGCCTGGAAAATCGGTGAGCAGGAGAGGAGGAGTGGGGATCAAGGGTGAGAGACACTCTCAGGGGAAGAACGCAAAGCCCGAGACCAACAGTGGTATGGCTCTGGACGAGGAGGCGGGCGCCGGAGCCGGTGAGCGCGAAGGAGGTGGGGGGACGGCCGCGGCTGAGGAGGACGAGGAGGACGAACTGACGTACAAGGAGCCCAGCTTCAAAAATGCCAGACATCGTCAATGATCGTGGACACCTCTGTCGCAGTCTCAGACTCCTCGGCCTCCATTAACCTTTCAACCAGGCGGCACAGTTTGACCGTCCACCGCGGGGCCCCGGGCCTCTTTCTCATCCACCTGGCATTTTTGAAGCTTGGCTCCTTGTACGTCAGTTCCATCATGGGGTCCATCAGAGTGGGAAATACCCATCAACATGCACACACCGACGACCATGGGAGACCCTGGGGAACCAGCCCAGAGCTGACATCCGTATGCTCTTTGCCAGAACTTGTACTTAGCACGAACCTTGCCCAAGGGGCATTTGGCACTGAGAGTTTGGCCTATTTGATTGCATGACGCCGTGTAATTTCAGGTCAGGGCAGCTCTTCTGTCTGCACTCTCTTGGGGAGGGGGCACCACAGCAGCTATGGTTTTGCTTAAAGGGCACTGCGGTGTACACGCAACCCTCACAATGCATATGAGCGCGGGACTGCACAGTCCGTTCTTCGAAGGGTGGAAGAAGGCAACAATCTTTACAACCAGAGTGTTTTTCTGGGACCCGGCCCATTAAGGGGGTCAACCCCCAACCACCAATTGACCACCATCCGCCAGTAGTTGACTACTACCCACTCATTAATTACTGTGTTGCTTTCCCTCTCGTGTTCTCTGTGCTTTTGCCATTGCAGTTTTTCCACAACGACGAAACCCTGGTCAGGCGCCGCTTTTACTGACGCCATTTTTTCTACCACCCATGATTATCCTTTCATGGCCAAACACTCCCTCAGCATGGTTCTCCTTTTTATTTTGGCCATTTCTGCAATCAGGCAGCAGCTTCGTTGGCGAGACTATCCAACCCCCATTTCCACACAGCACGCTTTTGAAGCTCCGAAAATTTGACTCCCCAGTTGATGATCTCAGAATCTTCACTCTGTTTGCCCCCCCGAAACCCACCCCACCCCTCCCCACCCCCCGGGCCCCACATTGTGCTCACCGGCACACAGTGACGGCAGGGGGAGGAGCACTGACTCATGGTACCTGGCTGTTTGGGGATGCCCTGATGCCATTGGCCGCCAACCGCTGGTGCTAAGTGGCCATTTTTGGCGGCTGAAGGTTTATATGTCCTCTCTCCCTCATCTTGGGTATCCACACTGCTCTAATGATACTTCTGCCATTCTTTGGTGTCATCTATTGAAGCTGACATGCACACCAGGATTTGGATGTTGCCACCAGACATTTTGGTGTTCTATGCAGGTCATGTTCTAGATGCCGCTGTGTCTCCCCAATGTGGGTGCCATCTTGTCATTGATGTCTTCTGGCGCTAGGCAGTGCCCCCCAGCTGTGAACCAACAGGGTGGGAATGTACATGTGCACATGTCATCCCTACCTTTGGTAGTTGCGTTCTTTATTGGTTCATTGCTTTTTGTCTCCTTCTTATGGTGGTTAGTCATAGATTTTGTTTGCAGGGGCATGGCAGACCATAGAGGGTGTTGCGTGCGCTGTTGAGACGCGATGTTTTGCTGGGAGGCCCTGCTGGGAGGCTCCACCGAAAGGGGATGCTGAGAGGGGCCAGCAAGAAGGGCCTCTGAGAGGGGCCAGCCACAGGAGTCACTGAGAGGCACCGCGGAGAGGGGCTGCTGAGAGGGGCTGCCAAGGGGTCAGCTGTTTTGGAACCCTCAACTTGAGGTAAACGTGGAGTAGCATGAGCATAGGCCACTGGAAGTTTTACAGGTGTCTGTTCATTTGCAGTCTAAATACGGTCTGTGTGTTGCCAACCATTCCCCACCCAAATTCACCGTATCGCCTCCCTCGGTACCCTTGATTGGCAGGGCTCCGAACGAGCTGTTTCCCCAACGTAACTGGCACAATATCCTCAAAATGGGCTGATATAGGATAAATTGGGGGAATTTGGGGGAAATGGATAGATATGTGGTGGTAAGTCCATGCTTTTCCCTTGTGCACCACTCCCCATCTCCATATAGAATTTGTACCTTTATTTCTCTCAATAGCACCATGGAGCACGGTGCAGTATGCTCCTCTGAAGGTGCTCCATGACCCTAAAATGAAGTGGCTATTAGTGGGGTGGGTTTCCAAACAAGTAAAGAAATTGGAAGTGGACCAATTCAAGGCTTCGCAGCTTGAGCTACCAATTTTGGTGCACGTGGTTGAGCAGGAGACTATTTGAGGCTTGAGGACGCTACATTGTGTGCCCCCAGAGAAGTTGGCTCAAGTGAAAGTAGTATTTCGATTGGACAACCCTCAACAGGTGGGTGGCAATTTCGGCAACTCTTCCCTCCGGCACGCTATTGCATAGTGTGTCTTGGCTGTTCTAGCCATATCCTGTGATGTTGAGCATTGCTTTTTCACACTAAGTGGGTCCGCAACGAGCGGCCGCAAGACATGAAAGAGGACCCGTAGGCTGCTGCCGTTGTGGCCCCTTTTCATTGGTATTGTGAATTTATCATGGTGGGGAGGAAGCCTGGAAAAGCGGGGAGGAACTCTAGAAAAGCAATGTGAATTAATTATGGTCCATAGGCCGAAAGGGGCCCACCACGTGATGCCCTACACTCCGCTTAGCGTGCAGTCACATGGGCACGGATGCAAGCAAGAACCAATATCGTGTAGACTGTCTTTCTTGCGTCCTTGTCTTTCACCACAGTCCTCAAGTCCGTGGGTCTCGCCAAGCGGCGCCCCCTGGATTGCAACCAGCCGGACCACGTCATACTGATTGACCCCGACCAGGCCCCCCCATGTATCATGTGCCAAGAGGGCAAAGACTCATCCTTGGAGCGAGATGGAGTTAGACAACCCGCCGGATGTGGTCTGGATGCGCAAAGGTGGGCCTCCGGCCCAATGGTGAAGGGGGGCGTACCACGCTGTTGTCTCCCGTCAACATTTACTTGACTCTTGTAGTGGTCGACACCACCTTATGGTGCACGCCTTTGACGCAGGTTCGCCACATGTGTAGTTTCCTATATTGATGGACCTCCACCATTGTGTTTGATTCCAAAAAAAAGTGGTGGTGGTTTGTTGGTTGTTGCAATGATTATTATCAACTTCGTGATGGAGGTGAATTTCAAACCTCTATGTGTTTGTAGATGACATAGAGGTCCGTGCCGCCGACCAGGCAGCCCTACTCGATACGCTCGACCACCTATACTATGTGGCCTACCGCATGGGACTCCACTTTAACGCGGACAAAACTGAGACTTATCACTGGGCGCGTAATTATGCGCCAGGAACCGTAACTTGGCAGGGTCAGTAGCGGACGATACGACCACCCATACTCACCTATTTAGGACACTTGCTGGCGCGCCCACCTCATGGGGACCACGCGTGGGACATGGTGACCAACCAGCTACACGACGACCTGGCCGCATATAACACATTACCCTTAAACGGCTTCGAAAAAGTAGCCATTCACCGCGCTAGACCTACTGTGGCCTGTTTCCCCGCGACAGACAATGCATGGCCCATTGGGACGATATATTGTTACAGTTCCTCGGGGCCTGCATCTCGGGCGTCCCGTTGCTGGGGTCCACGGTCTCAGAATTCCGTGCCTGCGTCCCGATGTGGGCCCCAGGGCTGGCCTCCCCCGTTGGGGTTCTCCACCCTCTGCCGCTTGCTTGAGAGCAACTTCATGTAGGCCACTCTGTACTGGTCTAGCCCCTTGACCCAGATCTCAGGTTTGTCCTTCTCGAGCTCTCCAGGCATGAACACCAAGTCAGGCACCTTCAGCAGTGTCCCTGTGTAGAGCTCATATGCCGCCGCCAGGTTCCACTATTCCCCAATGTCATTCACAATGGGCACCACCTGCTGGATCGCATGCTGAATTCGAGCCACCCATTTGTGGCTTTGGTTGATCGGATTCCACTCCGTAGTGGCCAGGTCCAACACCTGCTTTCGGCCGATGTGGTCGGACCACTTCTCCCAGTGCTCTGTCGAAAACTTGAGGAGGGCGTCCAGCCCATGCGGCGTACCCTCCATCCTCAAATATAAAAACCGACTATGCGGAAGGACGTACACATGCACATGCTGCATATATGCAGAAACAGCGGCAGATCCAAGGAATGCTCTAAACTTCAGTTTCCACGGAACTACAGTATCGGTGTGGCTTTCACAACCCCCTGGTTGTCAAGGATGCTCTCGTCCCCCGGCTGTGCCAGGTGTGAAGCCATGGTGCACACCGTGGTCTTTGCCCTACACACCTGCTGGGACCCGTGTACTCGGAAGGCTGCCCGGAATTCTCCGTTACTGATGCCCCCTCCCGCCCTGCCATGGCGTTTCGATCCGTCGGTGTACCACAAACTTGCCGTAGGGTGGCCCTTATAGCGAATGGTCACTCCCAAGACATTCTGTGTGGGGGAGGGTGCGAGTCACGTCCTGTGTCTCCTCTGGAGTCGGTTTGTAATGTTGTGTTTAAATTGTTCCTCACCCCATGGGCTTGGCACTTGCTGCCTTGCCGAGGGCCCCGGCACATTTCCCCCGCCCACTCCCGGACGCCACAATCATGGTAGGCAGGGCAACAGCACAAAGGCAAAGACACAGGCACGGACACTGCTGCAATCCAAAAACACCTTGTCGCGTGGCAGCCGCACCCCGGCGGACGACCACAGGAGAACACCAAAGTTTACTTCATAAACTTTAGTTAGACTGTCGTAAGACAGGCGATTGGTTGTCACCTGTAGCCTACCAGCTTGGAGCCTGGGGGCCTGCTCCAAGCTTTCCAAGTTGAAAGCAGTCGGTGCACCTTGGGCCGCGAGATGTGTTGGCCTGCCAAGCCCCCGAGGGCTCGCATGGCGTCCAGGTACCTGTATTGGGTGGCAGACAATTGGTGGTTGGTCCGTCCCGTTTGGCGGACTTCGTTTTGGCCCAGTGTGACCAGGCGCGTTATAAAGGCCCACCATGCCTGGCGTAGGCCCATTCCACTGTCCCTCACGTCGGTTGTTATACAGTGTTGGTTCATTCGCGGTTCTACTCCGGGTGTCTCCCTCCATCCTCTTTCAGGCAGGACAAACACCACTCTCCCAGAAGCGTAAATAGAAGTTTCTGGGAGGGCAGTGGGGCACACCCGGAGACCGTCGCCGCTGACGAAGATGGGTGTGGAGTTGTGAGCGTGCCACACAATCGATTAAAACCCAGCTGCACAACAACACTCACATCCGGCAGCCTTTGGCACAGGAATAGGCTACATCCGGCAGCCTTTGGCAAGAGGTTGCCTTCACAGCCGGCAGCCATCGGCATGCCGGAGACTAGGGTCAAGTCTGCACCGTATCAAGTGCTCCCAAGATGTAGTGCACCTGGTGTCGTGTGCTATGGGAGGAGGGAGGGGGTGCTCCACAAAGGCCGGCCGCGTCCTTCATTCGACTACCTGCCCACAGGATGTCTGCCACCAGCACTCATTCCGTCGATCCCAGCTGAAGGGCCCTCCCAACCCACAGACACCTTTCTTCCCGCAGCACCCTTCTGGTACAAATCACCCGTGACAGCGCATGGTGTACTCGATCATGTGCATGTTGTTGATAGCGTGCCTGGCATTGTGCGTGCCCTGGCAACACATTTGCACTGTGGGGTGCATGCGGCGTCATACCGCATACGCCCGCTATTCCAGGTATTTCCGTCACTTTGAACCCTGTGCCCTTAATTCATCTGGGCAGCCGAACGCTTCGAAAGTCAGTCCAAAACAATTGCCAAGCACCCCCAGTTGGGTTTCTCTCTGCCTCCCTCCACCCGTAGAAACCCCCAGAAACTGCAGCTGGTGCAGGCAGAGCTGCAGCGCATGGAGGTGCAGCACGCGGCTCCCATCCCTCCCCCTTCCCCGCCCTTCACAGATGAAGAGTTGTCGGGTGATGACTTTCCGCCTGAAATATTCACGCCCAAACGCCCGAGGTTGTCGAGGTAACTGCTTGCTAACCGGCACCAAGGGAAGGAACTAGCTGACCCGACAGCCCAAGAAACATTCGATAGCTGCTGAAGCAGTGAATGCAGGGCAACGTTTGTCGGCACTGATCTGATGTGCGACGACCGTATGCCTGTGTCCCGGGGGTATACGTACGCGAATTATCCGGCGCTTCACACCCCTTCCCCCCTCTTCTTCCCTCACAGTACCCCATGCGCTGACCTCTGATGCGGCGCCCCGGCGCGGGCCCCCTGGGCTACACATTGTGCGCCCTCCTCCTCCTCCTGGCGGCCCCTCCACCACGGGCAGAGCCCTTGCTGCGCAGCCCCGACGCTGCAGACGCGCTGGGGATGCCGGTGTACTACATCAACCTGGACGCCCGCAAGGACCGCCAGAGCGAAATGGAGCGGATGCTGGGCCCGCAGCCGCACGTGCGCCGGCCGGCCATGACCCCCGACGACGTGCGCCGCATGCTCGCCAACGGCACCCTGGTCTGCAAGGCCAAGATGGTCTGGCACTTCGAGAGCCGCCTGCAATTTGCGCTCCAGCGCAGCACCGTCTTCAGCTACGCCGAGATCGCCACCACGCTTTCGCACCTCTCGACCATCCGCCGCGTGTACGAGAGCCAGCACCCGTTGGCCCTGATTCTTGAGGATGATGTGGAGTTGGCGCGCAGTCGGAGGGAGGTGTGGGAGCGTTGTGCAGGCTGGTGTGCCGATGGGTTGCCCCTCCCCCCCCCCCTCCCCAGGGCACCTTTTAAGAACTCGGCGCCGCTGTGGGGGGGGGGGGTCCCACACCACCTACTCCCCCCCCCCCCCCCGAAACAAATTTTCTTCCGGGCCGTCGGCCAATCAAATATTTTCTCTGGCACCTTCAACGCCAATCAGTTTAGACCGAAAAAATTATTCGGCGCTTTTGGCGCCTCTAAAGACTCAGCACCACTGGTGGTGGGGGGGGGGGGGGGGGGCTTAACTTTGTGTTAAGTATCCTATCTCTAGCCCCAAGTTCATCCTCACCTCGGGAAGTCCCCCAAGTAGACCGCACTATACCGCAAACCTTCTGTGCAAAGCACGCTGCATAAGCCAAAATATGAGAATTCAACAACACAAAATGTCACTCCCACCACTTCCAACCACCACCCTTGCCATCGTCATAAACCGGGTGCAAAGGATGGGCCAGAGTCTTACACACAGCGAGAAGATGCTTCAGATTGTTTGGTGAGGGGGGGAGCAGAAACAGGCATGGGTGGGGAATGGTCAAAAAACGATGCTCGGCAGCCATTTTTGATATTGTCCCCGCGCTGAGCGTTGGGGACCCCCGAGGTGACAGGGATGATCACCACTTTGCCCACGTGTGAGGTAAGCCATTTCTGACGTCGTCCACACGTTGAGCATTGAGGACCCCCGAGACGGCAGGGGTGATGCAGCCACTTTGGCCGCATGTGGACCCCCAAGGGAGCCCTGCTTTTCCCCAAAAGGCGAAATGCCTGGAAATGCTGCCACTGCCAATGGGTACCATCCGGAGCTCCGGAACCCCCGGCTCCGCCTCCCAGCATCCCAGCAGCTGCCCGCAGCCTCAACCAACACCACCGCACTCAGAGCGGCGGCCTGCTGTCGCTCCAGTCCCCAAGAGGCGGATGAAGGAGTCACGGGGGGGGGGGGGGGGCAGGGGGTTAGGGGTGTTCACTTGAACACGCCGGTTTGGGGCCTCATGCAGCACAGCCTGAGCTGCTGTGCTGAGCAAAGAGGGGGGGGTACGCCTGAGCCGCTTGCGGTGCGCTGGGGCACCACACGCCACGGAGCTGCACATCTCGAGACCTCCAGTGCGGCAAGGGAAGTAGGGGGCCCCGGGGCGGGCGGGGGGGGGGGCGTTCGAGGGGGTTGTGGTTGGGAGAGCTCTGGGGGGAGGGCTGGGAAAGGGCTTGGGTAACAGGACTTGTGGCAGGTAAAGGATTTTGGCGCCGAAGGCACCGGAAGAAAGAGAATAAGAAAATTCCCCAACGCACCCCCCTTGCCCAAGCACGGGCTTGTCTGAGCACCGGAGTGGGCGTTGAACCGCTGTTTTCGGGAATTTTTGGGGACCGCTGCTTTTTGTGGTGCTGAATGCGGGATTGGGGGTTTGTGACGCACTTGTAGAGGGAGACGGGGGGCTCATGCATGTCTGTGTGTGTGCAGTCCGTTCATCACAACATCGTACCACACATCACAGCCCCATGCGGTTTGGTTTGATGTGAATTTTCGGCCCCGGCCAACATTGCCACTCCCGGCGTGGCTGTCACGTACCGCGCTTTGCTGGCGTGTGTGTCGCGGGCGAGCAGGGGCTTGTCTAAGCACCGCGTTTGCTGAACCTCTGGACAGTGATTTCCTGCCGTTGGGATACCGGGGCCGGCGGCCATCGTCGGATTATGGCTAAGCACGGGGGTGGGCGTTGAAGTGCTGTTTTGCCTGGACTTTTGGGACCACGGCCGTGCTTGCGCAAGGGGGGGGGGCGGGGTATGTGCCTTCCCAATGATCAGCGCAGTGTCAGGGATCATTTTGAGTGATACACCCCCCCCCCCCCCGCGACTGGACCCCGCAGGGCGGTCCTTAAGGGACCAGATTTTTTTTTCTTTGCTAAGGACCGCCCTTAAGGACCGCCCCAAGGGACCACCAACCGCCAACCGCCAACTCCCATCAACTGCCAACCGCTGCCAACCACCAACCGCCAGCCACCAACCGCCGCCAACCGCCAGCGGCGACCAACCGCCAACTGCCAACCACTGCCAACCGCCACCAACCACCAATCACCAACCACCAACCGCCGCCAACCACCACCAACCGCCACCAACCGCCAGTTGCCAACTGCCAACCGCCAACCGCCGACATGGTTGAGCATATGGAGTGCCCGCGGGCTTTTTTGGGAAAACTGGTTCCGGAACACTTTTTTTTTCCCCCGTTAAGGACCGCCCTGGGACCCCGGCAGCCCAGGGGTCCCTCTCAGTGGTCGGTACGGTCCGTCACCAGGGCCCAGAAGGGCAGGGAGCAGGGGGGGGAAGGGGGGGGGGGGGCGTCTGAGGACCGCGCGCAAACCGTTTTCCTTCCAATTCTCGTATGACGCGGGGCTAAGCCACTGGACGCTGGACGCCAATACCCCCCACTCTCCCCCCACTTCAGGAGGCCTTCGACTTCAAGGCCAACTGGAGGCGCACCGCCTGCATCATCCGGGATTTGGTCCAGCAGGCCCCCCCGGAATGGGAGATCCTGCAGCTGCTGTCCAACAACAACAACACCATCGCGTCGGTGCTGAACTCGAACGGGCCCTTCGTGCCCTGGTCTATGAAACACTGGGGGGCGCAGGCGTACGTCATCAACCGCGCCGGCCAGCAGAAGCTGATGGCGGAGTTCATTCAGCAGGGCCATGTGTACTTAGGTGCGTGCCCTTTCCCCTGCAGGTTTGCGGCCGCCGCTGGCGGTTGGAGCTAGTCAACCGCCAATCGCCAACCGCCGGCGGTTCCCTGCAAACCGCCAACCGCCCACTGCTGGCGGTCAACCGCCAACTGCCAACTGCCAACTGCCGGCGGTCAACCGCCAATCGCCAACCGACCGCGGTTAACCGCCAACCGCCAACCGCCAACCGCCAACCGCCGGCGGCTAACCGCCACTGTTTATTCAGAAAACGCCGACTCCCTATGTCAGCTCTTTACCAGTGACGATCTTTAGAGGAAGGTATCACTGGAGGATTTGAGACTTTGCTGTCCAGTGCCTACTCCAGGTCGGTGTGGTGTGTGCGTTTGGTGGGTCAAGCGTAACCCACCGAGATTTTTTTTTTGCGTTGACCCCCCCCCCCAGGGATGCATTGCAAAGGGGGGGAGGTACCCCCCCCTCCAGGGCGCCCAGCCTACGCCCAGCCACTGTCCCCCTGATGCCAAGTGCCAGCCTCAATGGTATTTGTAACCGACAGTAACCGCCCCCAACCGCTTTGGCAACCTCCTCCAACCGCCTGTCTAACCGCCTCTGACGTCCCTTCCCTTCTGATGCATCCCTGCCCCCCACCCCCCGCCCTACAGATACCGAAGCCTTGTGCCAACCCCCCCCCCCCCCGTACAGCACCCGCTCCTTGCCGCCCGCTGGTCCGTCTCCACAAAGGAACCCAGAACATCAACGCGGACCGCTGGATCTACCTCAACACCAAGTCCTACACCGCCGCCCGCTTCAGCTTCAACCTCCACTGGAACCTCGGCACCGACATCCAGGACACGAACTTCAACGAGCTCAAGTCCAAGATCCGTGAATTCCAGTGCCACCAGATGATCGCCGACCACTTCCCGCACCCCGACACGAAGTGCGACCCGTTCACGCTCGCGCGCGCGCGGCGCGCCTCCCGGCTGCGCGCCCCGGCGCGCGCGGGCCTCACGCTCGGCATCCCGATCTACTACATCAACCTGGACCACCGGACGGACCGGCGGGTGCAGATGGAGATGATGCTCGCGAACGAGCAGTTCGTGCGGCACGGCGCCACGACCCCGGCCGACGTGCACCGCATGCTCGCGAACCGCACGCTGGTCTGCAAGGCCCGCATGGTCACCAGTTTCCGGACCCGCTCGCAGTTCAGTCTGCTGCGCAAGTCGATGTTCAGCTTCGCGGAGGTCGCCACCACCCACTCGCACCTGACCGCCATCCGGCGCGCGTACGAGCGGAAGGACGAGGTGGCCCTGATCCTGGAGGACGATATCGAGTTGGCGCGGTCGGCCAAGGAGGTGCTGCCCCTGCCGCTACCCCTGCCTGCTTGCACACGGGCGGTGCTTGCGCAAGGGGGGGGGGGTCCCAAGGGATGCAATAAAAAAGGCAAGGGACCTCGACGGCGGCCCCAGAGGCGGTTAGGCGGTTGGGGCAGGTTGCCAAAGCGGTTGGGGGCGGTTACTGTCGGTTACAAATGCCATTGAAGCCGGCACTTGCCGTCAGGGGGACAGTGGCTGGGCATAGGCTGCCCGGGCCATGGCTGAGTGGCGGCCATGACCTGTACTGGGGGGCAGGGATGCATTGGAAAGGGGGGAGCCCCCCCCCCCCCCTTCAGGGCGCCCGGGAACAGCCCAGCAGAGGGTATGTAGCCTGACCGCAGGCAGCGAGTGTTCCGGGCGAGTCGAAGTCCAGAGATAGTCGGCCCATTCTACGTGCCCCCCCCCCCCCCCCCGTCCAATGAATGCCTTGTCCAACGAACGGTTCCGTTCGGACCGTATGTTTTCGGGACCTACTTAAATTAGGCCCCGGGTTCAAGTACCGAATCGATTAGATACCGAACGGCGTGTCCAATGAACACTCCTGGTCGGACCGTATTTTGTGAGGGCTGTATTGTTCGCTGGACAGGGGGTAACCCCCCGCCCCCCCCCTTGCAGCCCCCCCCCCTCCCCGACATGGGGGGGACCGTCACTGGCCCAAAATGCATAGGAAACACTGGGCGCCGAAGAAAGCGTTTCTTTAGGTTACACCGGACCTGGGGTTGGGGGGGACGGCCACTTGGTGACCGTTCCCTCCCCCCCTCCATTGGGGGGACCGGCCTGACATTAGGGGGGGGGATTACAAGGGGGGCGGGGGGTACGTGTATCCGCACCCCACGCTTGGCGAGTATGACCTATTGGGCGTACCTCGCTTTGCCTCTTATATGTCATGCAGGGTGCATCAAGGATGCCACGTGTACCACCACGTGAAAAAGGCCCAAACAGACGCCAGAAAACGGCCCTCAAAGGCCATCAAAGGTGGGGGCTAGTGCTGCATGGCTCGGTCATAATACACACATTGCAAGCGCCCGGAACTCCTTTGTGACCCAAACAACCCACAGGCAATCCGCCATGTGTAATGAAGCCGTCCGAGAACGGAGAGAAGGAGGTACAAGTAACAGGTGAGGGATACAGGGGGGGGGGGGGGTTCGGCAGGGGAAAATTTCGTGGCGAAAATTTCGGCTTTCAGATGGGTGCCGAAATTTTCCCTGCGAAAGTTTTTACGCGACCAGGGCCAGACCTTTGCTTAAGATGGGGCAAGTATTGTTCCCCAAAATTTGGGTGTGCCGAAATTTTCCGGCCGAAAATATCCCCAGCCGAACCCTCCCCCCCCCCCCCCCTGCTCGCCATAAATGGCGCAGAGCGCAGAAGATATTACTGCAACGCACTACCAGCAAGTCGCACATTGGTGAGCTAGCACCCTTGGCCTTGTGTGACATTCACGTTGCTGGTTGTGGTGAGCACCTCCCAGCCTGGGGTCTTTGTGATGACTGCATACCGGGCACTGATCAGGCCGTCAGGGGAGGACGCCATTGGCAGAAGTTGCATCTGGATTCCCCCCCAGGCAGGGGGATGCCCGCGGCAGTGCGGATGCCCGCAGTAGTACGGATGCCTGCTTGTCACAGCAGAAGGTTCAAAAGCGAGAGGCCAACAGGCGCCGCCACAGGCTAACAGAGCCAACCACC
Organism: Eutreptiella sp. 'Long Island Sound 2002'; assembly: GCA_964036045.1. Classification (NCBI taxonomy): domain Eukaryota; phylum Euglenozoa; class Euglenophyceae; order Eutreptiales; family Eutreptiaceae; genus Eutreptiella; species Eutreptiella sp. 'Long Island Sound 2002'. The sequence goes on along the minus strand of CAXIWF010002010.1, from coordinate 25,999 downwards.
AAGGCCTTGTGCCAACCCCCCCCCCCCCCCTGTAGAGGGAATGCTATGTTTCTTTCCCCTTGAATGGCACGGTTCTGTTCCGAACAGTGCTACAAAGTTGAAAGTGGATGTGGTTCCTGATGGCATCTGGATGCTTGTAGCTATGTCCTAGAGGCTTCTAGATGCACAAGGGAACTGTGCATAAGAAGAGCGAACACCGACATCGAAAAAGTGGCTTCGCACCTTAAAATCCCATGGCAAAGTTTTGCTATGCCAAATTTCGCCATTCCCAATTTCGCCTATTCCGATCCTGCCCCCCCTCTGTGTATGCTGAAATACGTGCAGAGATGAGCGAGAGCCTGGGCATGGGCACGTGCAGAGGTATTGGCGGGGGTGGAGGGAGGGGCGGGGCAGCTGGCAGGGTCAAAGGCAGGGGAGTTTGCGGAGTTGGCATATACCGTACTCTGTATACGCATGCTGTGGGGGCGCTGCACCCCAGTCCTATTCCAGGCATGAAATGAGGCTTGTTGACATGGAGCCGCCGACTGTTCAATAACAGCAACCAGTCCAAAGCCTCCAGCAAGCAGCAGCAAGCAACCAACATTTGCGGTGCATGCCTGTTCTCATGCCACGATGGATTCCAAATTTTGCACGTTCCGAATCCCCGCTCCCCTCCGTATGTATACCCGAAGCGTCAACATTGTGTGTTCAGACGATGGGGTGCACGATGTTCTTCCTGGATCATACTTGGCGCTAACACCTGCCGCAACTTTTTTATGACACCCGCTGACACCTGCCAAAACTGCTAGTGACACCTGCCGACACCTGCCGGACCTGTGTGTATGTGTGTGTGTGTGTGTGTGTGTGTGCCTAGCCACATGACTTTCCCTGTTTTGATGGCCTGATGAGGTGTTTTGAAGCCAGAGCCTTTTGACTGCCTGCTGTGCCCGCCCACAGTGGTCGTCGGTTCGTTGGTTTCTCTCACAAAGTGTCTGTGTGTGTGCACCTAGCACAGGTTGCATAATTTGGACATCAAGACACGACCTCCTCCGTAGGTGAATTATGGTCTGTTGGTGGTGCAGTACAGTTTCGGAAGCAGGACAGGGATCACGGGAAGAACTGTGACCGAACCCGACGCTGCACTTTACATGATTTATTAACAGACTGAAAGACGTCCAGGGCTGCCGTACAGCTCCTGAGGAGTTTTCTTTCGCCGCTTTTCTTGCTCCGTTCTTGTTTTTGTGGTTCTCATTGTGTGTGTGTGTGTGTGTGTGTGTGTGTGTGTGTGTATGGGTGTGTGTGTGTGTGTGTGTGTGTGTGTGTGTGTGTGTGTGTGTGTGTGTGTGTGTGTGTGTGTGTGTGTGTGTGTGTGTGTGTGTGTGTATGGGTGTGTATGGGTGTGTGTGGGTGGGTGGGTGGGTGGGTGGGTGGGTGGGTGGGTGGGTGGGTGGGTGGGTGTGTGTGGGTGGGTGTGTGTGGGTGGGTGTGGGAAAGAACTGTGACCGAAAGCAATGCTGCACGTTACTGCATTTGTCAACAGACTGAAAGACGTCTAGGACAGCTCTGCTGTTCCTGAGGAGTTTTCTTTCACCGCTTTTCTTGCTCTGTTCTTGTTTTTGCGGTTTCCATTGTGTGTGTGTGTGCGCGCGTCTGTTTCATGCCGTTTCTTGCCTGCAGGGGTGGACACGATACGTGGACCGCCCCACCAGCCGGTGCCTCCTGGTGATGACTCTGTTGTACTGCAGAAAGGCGCCCAGCCACATGCTTTTCCACTCCTTCTTCTACTTTCTGACGGCCTGACGAGATTCGTTAGCGACCAGTGCAGTGCTCTGTTTGTTCCGCCTGTTCGTCTCGCGTCAATTGTGTGTATGTGTGTTTCCATGTGCCTCTTCCAAGTTGCCTGACACTTGCCGACACCTGCCGAACCATTTTGTGACGCCTGCCAACACCTGCCGTTGCAGGTGTTAGCGCCAAGTATAGCCCAGACTTGCCACCAGCGTCCGCCAGCTCAGGCATGACCAGATGGACTAGCGTCCTACTGAGGCACACGCCGGACGCAGCACGTTCCTACTGAGTTCTGGTTGTGCGGGGGGCGGGTATTACTGAGTGGCCGTTGATGCGGGGCCGATTGCTACTGAGAACCAGTTTCCCTGCCGGACGCTAGTGGCATGTCTGGTATAGCCTGGAACCACACCACTTGCAGCACCACCCTCTCCCTCCCTCTCTTCCTTCCAACCCCCAGCCCCTGCCCTTCGCAGGAGCAGCTCAACATCAAAGCCACCTGGTGGCGCACCGCCTGCATCATCCGTGAGCTGATGGAGCTGGCGCCGCCGGACTGGGAGATCCTGCAGCTGCTGCCAAACAACAATGCCACGGTTTTGAAAGTTCTGAATGAATCAACGCCGTTTGTGCCGTGGGATCTCAAGCACTGGGGGGCGCAGGCGTACCTCATCAACCGCGCTGGCCAGCAGAAGCTGATGGCCGAATTCCTCAAAGAAGGCCACCAGTTCTTGGGTGTGCTCCCAGCGATGTACTATTCCGTAAAACAGTCAAATTTAAAGACAGTGTCCCCGGCGTTTGGAATTATGGCGTTTTAAGTTATGGGCATGGGTGTAGACACAATATTGGGCCCTTGTTGGGGTCTGTACCCAGCGAACGGTGCAAGAAAACGCCCCAGAGTCAAAGTGTTGACCCCAGCACTGTGTTGATGAACACAGGTTTCAATCACATTGCATCGTGTGATTGGCCAGATAATCGGGACAGAAGTGGTTGCTACACACAGCACACAGGGCTGGTTGTGAAGGGTCCAAACAGCAAATGCTTCCATGACAAAACCAACTTTGGTCAGGAGAAGTGCAGCTGACCGTTTGAAATGACGGCCATGCCGCCCTGCGACCGTGGCAGGGGCTGTACCCCTCCGTTGGTAAACTTCGGTGTGCCTCCGTGTTCTACCTCGGTGTGGATGACCAATTTGCCACCCCGACAGGCCCCTGCCCATACTTGACCCTAGTCTCCGGCAAAAAATTTGGCCACCTCCGCCGGCCTCCGGCAGAAGTTTGGTCCACATCCGGCACCCTCTGGCAGGGCAAACACCACTCTCCCAGAATCGTAAATAGAAGTTTCTGGGAGGGCAGCAGGGCACACCTGGAGACTGTCGCCGCTGACGAAGATTGGTGTGGAGTTGTGAGCGCGCCACACAATCGATTAACACCCAACGGCACAACAACACTCACATCCGGCAGCCTCAGGCAAGAGGTTGCCTTCACATCCGGCGGCCATCGGCATGCCGGAGACTGGGCTTAAGTATGCCCCTGCCACTGTATGTGTGCCGTCGTATCCAGAACTCCCTGAAAACCCCCAGCGTTTTAAATTATGGCATTTCAAATTACGGCCGTTTTAAATTATGGCAGCAATAGTATTCGAATGCCTGACAACGAACGATAGGAGGAGCCCCCCCCCACCCCCCCAGGGAAGTATTACAGACGGGGGGGAGGGTGCAGCAAGATTTCCTATAGTATGCATAAGAACTCAGGAACGTGTTGATTGACAGCTCCGGTGGTTATAGCTTAGCGACGGCTTTTGGCGTACCGCTGCTTTTCCACTGTTTGCATCAGTCTGTGGCCCTGCCACGGGAATCTGCATGTCCATTCTTTGTGACAGAAAGGTACCTATGGTCTTCTAGGCCACTGACGAGCCTGTCTTTTCTGAGCTTTGTGCTGTCTGCCGCCTGTGCACACGTGATTTAGCCCAGAGTTCCTACCGGGGGGGGGGCTTGGCCAGGGGACAACTTCGCGGGGAAAACTTCGCCTTTCAGACGAAATTTTCCCGTCCTGGATGCTAACGGATTGTAACGGATAACGAATGCTGACGGATTCTAACGAGTGCTGACGGATTGTAACAGAAGCTAACGGGTTGTAACGGATGCTAACGGCTTGTAACGGATGCTAACGGGTTGTAGCGGATGCTAACGGATGCCCAAAAAAAAATGCTGGACGAAACGGCTGCAGTTTCGCACGGCGCGGCATCCCCTGCCCTTTCCCGCCTGTGTGTATGACCTGCTTCTCAGGGCCGTACAACATCAACGCCGACCGGTGGATCTACCTCAACACCCGGTCATACACCACCACCCGCTTCTCCTTCAACCTGCGGTCCGACCTCGGCACCGACATCCAGAACACCAACTTCAACAGGGACAAGAGCCGCCTGCGGCAGGCCCACTGCCATCGTCTGATCGCCGCCAACTTCCCCCACCCGGACTCCAAGTGCCACCCGAGCGCAGCGCAGGCTCGGCTGCTGGCATTGAGGGCCCAGAGGGCGCGCACCAGGGGCGATCCCGGATCTAGTCCCACGAGGGTGTAACGGCTGCGAGGGCCCAGGGGGGCGTCTCCCAGGACATTTTGTAGTGGACGGTTTTGTTTTAAGTTGCAAAAACGTGATCCCGCATCAGTGTCTGTTACCCTCCAACCGCCATCCAATACCCTCCAACCGCCGTCAGTTACCCTCCAACCACTGCCGGTTGCTCTGCAACCGCTGTCTAATTGTGCGCCTAAATATTGAGCCGGTTACTGGACGGCCCGAATTTGTTTTTCAATATAAAAACAACAGCCTGGCGTCCCCCATGGGACAGGGGCACCCCTTCCCCAAAAGGGTGTATTCTTGCGAGTGCGAGTAAACACGACTTTCGGGGACTCGGGCGATGTTGTGCTGCCTTTGGCGATCGAATGGAAGCAGGATCATCGCGAGCCGCTTGGCTGTCGTGTCAGGAATGGGTGGTGCCCAGGCTTGGCACTAGCGTCTGCCAGGTCACGCGTGATAAGAAGAAGCTGGATCTTACTGCGCCGGACAGGGGATGCAGCTTTTTCCTACTGAGTTTTGGTTGCGACAGCAGCGGATATTACCGAATGGCACATGGGACAGCGCCGATTCCTAAATGGGTGCCCCTGCCGGACGCTAGTGGCACGTCTGCTGGTGCCGGGCAGTCAGGGCCGTAAGCTCACCTCTTCTTGGGGGAGGAGCGGTCACGTCACATTGTTCCGTCGGTGCAGTGGTGGTGTACACGTTTCGACGACGGCCGCAATGAGGAGGGCAGCTTTGTTGGGGAGGACGGGGGGGAAGTGGGCCGCGAAGCAATGAGGGGAAATGGACCCCCCCCCCCCCGAAAAACAGCACCATTCTGGGGCTGTAGTTGGACTGGGGCAGGTGTTGCGGTAGGTTGCTTGTTTGGGGATGGAGCGGAGGATTCTACCACAGCATTTCCCTCTCTGCCGTGTTCCACAATAGTATTTTGCTCTCCTGCTTGCCATTTCCCTCCATTTTTTTTGGTCTCTGCTGACACGAATACATCCCCCCATTCCCCCTCCCCGTTTTTTCGGGCTCCGGCGGTGAGTGCGGTGGCGGTGACCCCACGGCCTCAGCGGTTCCCTCACAAGCGAGTGTTCCAAGCGACTCCTGACCCAGGGCGCAGGGCTCAGAACAGCAGCAGACTCTTTTTGACGTGACCCACCACGACGCGAGATCAATGCAAGTGCAAGACACCAGAAGGCGGGGACCGTCATTTGGTGACCCCCCCCCCCCCCCGCATGATGTCTGATTGACAGCTACTGACTGTGATTGTCTGACTAATGTAGTCAGACATGGTGTTCTGTTTTCTGTTTCAGACACTGTGTGTGTCTTGACGTTGAACCAGGTTTGGCATAGAGAATAAAGATGCACTTATGCCTGACTGTGGAGTGCATTACCTCTGGTTTGCATTTGTCTGTTTTTCAATTAGGTCACACACACACACACACACACACCCCGCATTGTCATGGCAGAAGGTTCAAGGGCGAGAGGCCAATAGGCGCCGCCACAGGCTAACAGAGCCAACCACCAAGGCCTTGTGCCAACCCCCCCCCCCCCCGCATGGGGGGGACCGGCCTGATATTAGGGGGGGGATTACAAGGGGGGCGGGGGGCACGTGTATCCGCACCCCACGCCGGCCTGACATTAGGGGGGGGGGGTACAAGGGGGCTTTGGGCTTTGGGCTTGTCTTCCCGATCCGAAGAGGGCCTTAGGGGCCCACGGAGTGCCTCGCATTGGGGAAGCTAGGCTCAGGCGCACCGCACTCACCCCCGAACCATGCGGTGCGAGAGCGGGGTATACACCTCCTAGTGCGGACGTGCTTGTGCTGGCAAGTGCATGGGGCTCGGGGCACGGGACATGCAAGGAACAGAAAGTGGGTCGAGACTCTTTACTGGAAGCGTTCTTGTGTCGGTAGTGTGTGAACTACTGCTGCGTCCCACAGGAGCACGTGCTGCCGGACGGCCAGAGTGTTCATGGGTCCAGGTAGAATGAGGAGCAAGGGTTGCAAGGCGGTGGCAATGGTTAGGACCATCAGGGGCCCTGGGTGTACCTGCACAAGGTGCGCTATGGACGGGTCCTGTAGATTGGGGTGTACCAGAAATGTCACTGTGGGGGCCCACCGCGCAGTGGGGGGGGGGGGCATGCGCATGGGTAGCCGACCCCCCGCTACCATTCGCCAGTGTTGTAGGTGGCACGTGGTCCATCGGGCGAGGAACGCTACCGACAGTGGTAGGACATGGGTGCGGAGCTCCGCCACATGCGGGTTGAGGGTTGAGCTGGGCCGAGTGGGCCACTCCAGGGTGTCCAGGACCATCAGTAGGTCTGTGAGTGAGGGGGATCCGTCAGCCATTGCCTCCAGGACCACACGAACACGGTCGCCTGTGCCGTCCTGAGTTGCTGAGGAGGGGTGCGGGGACCTGACTAGGCCAGAGGGGGAATAGACAGACCACCTGTGGGGTGGGAGGGGGGACGGTGTGTGTAGGTCCGTTTCAAGCGCCACCGTGATGGAGGTGTTGCTGTCTGGTTGCACGACGGTCGTGCCGTCAGGCAGGTATGACCCCGCCACCTTGGGTACCGTGGTGAGGAGGCGCACAAATGCCCACTGGCTGCGCACGAGAAACGCGGGGCAGGAGTGGGCCACGTGGGACCAGGGGTGGTCCACGTGTGCATCGCAGTAGTCGCATGTGTAGTAATGCACGGAGGTGGGGGGGGGGCGAAACAGTATCGCTCTCAAGCGTAAGGCGAGTACTAGGGGTGCCCGGGGGAGGGTGGAGTTCAGGAGGAGGGCCGAGAACGCTGTGGCGTTCCAGACAGCAGTATCCCACGCTGCTAAGGGCGCCGCTTCTCGGATGAGGGTCTGGTCGTGCAGGCGAGTTACACTGTGTGGTGCATTGAGGAGGAGGCGCCCTTCGCTGGTAGCCAGTGCGGCTCCGCGCAATAGGGGAAGGAGTGGGGCAGTGAAGGGTAGTGCTCGGGAGGCGCCATGTGCGGCCAGCAGGTGAGCTTCTCGCTGGAGCACCGCCACCGTGTGAGTGTGACCCGTGTCATGTTGCGCCCGTACCCAAAACTCTTGGGCCCCCACCGAGGCGGAGACCAGTTGCCTGAAGAGGTGGTTGAGGATGGAAGCAGGGGGGGGGGCTTTGGTGTATCCGCAGTGCATGGACGCGGTGGCATCCGCAAGGAAGCTGGCTTGGCCTTCCCAGCCTTGGAGGAGGGACCGGGCGACTAGCTTAGCCAGCCACTCCGCATCCGCGGACGTGGCAACGACCACCGACACGCCAAAACTGTACGACCGGAGGACTCCGAGCCGGGGACTGTAGAACACTATTCCACCGCCAACTCGATGTCCCGTCAGGGCACCGTCCGTGACGACCCACAGGACGTTAGGCAGAGGGTGGTCGGAGGTAGCGTGTGCGTGCACGTGCATGTCTCGCAGGTGGGGGAACGGGTGGGTGTGGACGCGCGTGCGCAGGGTGGCCAGGGCCGTGCGCAAGGCCATGCCCTCCGAAAAAGGGGCCATAGTGTCCAGGAGGTATACCGCGGACACACGGGACAGGGGGTTGCGGCTGACCGAAGCATGCAGGTAGGTCATCGTCAGAAGGCTGAGGTTGCGTAGGGGGAGGGAGGGGCATCCGACGCCGCCAGCGTGCAGCGGGAGATGCAGGAACGCGTTGCACGTCCATGGTGGGAGGGCGAAGGCCGCCCGGTACGCCTTGTGGGCGTATACCTGTAGGTCATGGTGCCAGCTCGGAGGGGCTAGCACGCCAGAAAACACAAAGACCCAGCGGGACAGGGCAAACGCTACAAAGGACCGTACCATCAGCAGGGGAGACATGGGTTTGTCACGGGTGGAGTGATACACTGACCGGAACGCGCGCAGCAGGTCGCTGAGCTTGGCCGTAGGTTTGAGGGTGCGGAAAATTGGCACGCCTACGATGAGGGGTGGGGCTGGGAGGGTGCGCGTCTTGAATCTGGGCACTTCCACCATCGCCGGATGCGGGAGGCCCTCTGCATCGAGTGTGTGGAAACTAAACTCCAACTTGTCCATGTTGGGCACCCCGTTGGTGTGGAGCGTCGCGCGTACACACTCTCCCGCGATGACGGACACCTGCGCTATGGTGGGTTCAAAGAAGGCGCGGTCATCGCTGTAGCAAACTCTATTGACGGGCAGGGTCGTGGGGGACGGCCAGGGGGGGATGTGTATGTGCTTCGGGAAGGGGAGGGAAGAGGAGGCGAGGACGGATGCGCCTTGATATCCGTTGGCAGAGAAGGGGTTGCCCTGGGAGTATCCCTCCTCGGGGGTGTAGCCTGGCGTGAGGCCGTCCGCCGACACCACCCTGATGCAGAGCTGGGAGTAGAATCCCGCTGCCCATTCCCCGTAGTTCCATGCCGGGCTGAGCCTGGAGCATAGGCGCTGCACATGGTCACGCTGCTTCCGTAGGTATGCATCGGACTCATCCCACCCACAGCGTGCCACGGACCCGTACACTTCCAAGGAGGAGGTGCAGGCTGCGCGACTGACTAGCGCTAACTCGGCTGCCCTTAGTTCGCCCCGGTACGCGAAATAGTCGGGGGGGTACAAAGCGGACGCTTCAAGCGTGCGGTCCAATTTGGACTTGGCCGCGTGCGCCTCGGCGCCTGTGACCGGGCTCTCGGCCACTACCGGCCGGTAGGACGTCATCAGATTGGGGGGTTTCTTTTTATCGTTGGGGGTTTTGCCCTTGTAGATGCCATACTGCACTGGCATGGTGGAGAGGGAGGGGATGCCGAGCCAGGCTTGTCTGCGCGAGGCCAGCACGCCTGCACTGAGGCCGAACCCCCCCGGCTGGAGGAGCCGACGAGGGATGTTGTCCACAGCTGTGGCCCAGGAGCCAGGGCGGGATATGGAGGGTTGCATGAGGTGATCCGAGAGCACGGGGTCAGACGAGAGACGGTTGCAGTAGGCTGTCCTGTCTCCCGGGACCTGAGGTCGGAGCCCCAGCCGGAGGAACTGCAGTAATACTCGCACCGGTAGGTCAAGGACCGGGTTGAAAAACGGTTCCCAACACTGTGGGTCGGTGTGCGCCTGGAGCCAGTGATCGTCCAGCACCAGATGGCGGTGCTGGACGTTCACTGCAGCCTGGGTGTCGATCTCTGCCTTGAGGGCGTCCGGGGTGGAGAGGGTGGTGCGGGGGTTGGGGGCTATGCGCGACAGGGGTTTGAGGGGTTGAGCAGGCAGACGCAAGGCGCTGCGGGTGGCGCCGGTGACAACCACCTTGGCCAAGGTGACCGCTAGGCGCTCGCGTCCCCTCTCCGCGACCGTTTCGCGGAGCATTCGGGACAGCTCCTGTAGGCGAGCCTGGGACAGGGGGGGGGTCAGGGTGCGCAGGCGTTTAATGACTGTGGCTGCCGTGGGGGGTCTGGGTACGATTGATGACGCATAGTGCCACAGAGCGCGGACATAGTGGTCCGGGGGGGCGGGGTAAAGGGTGATCCATGCCCACACCGCGTCTATCAGGCCCGAGAGCTGTGCGGCGTGGGCTGGTGCCAGTAAGCGCCATTTGAAGCGCTTCCAGTGGAACGGTTGTGCGTTTGGATTATGGGTGTCGATGGTGGTGACCAGGCCCATGTGGGTGCTGTGAGAGGGAAGGAGGGTGGAGTGGAGGGGGGGGACGTTTGGTGAGGTGAGGATGTGATCAATGCCTGTGCATCGCTGCACCCCATCGACCACAGTCCAGTTGGTGAAGGTGCCCGGGGGGTGTGCCAAGTGAAACTCTTGAAAAAGTGTCGTGCTGCGCAGCGCGTAGTACAGTGGGGAGTTGTCCCCGTACGCTTCACAATTGAAATCCCCGCCCATGATGGTGGCCTGGGGGCGTAACAGGGCGATAAGCTGTTTAATCGCCTGGAGAACGCCCTTCTTTTCAGCGAAGCTGTAGTGGGGCCGGAGGTGTATGGAGACCAGGAGGAGGGCACCATACCGGGTGGTCTCAATCACCACTGCAAACCAGTCAGTGCAGTCCATGGCTACGTGGGGGGTGGAGGGTCCCTTAACCAAAGCCCAAGCCCACAGTATCAAGAACCCCGTACCTGCCCCTTGCGTGTGGCTGATGACATAGCCATAACGCCTAGGGATGCTGTGGCGTAGGTTGCGATCCGACCAGGTCTCCTGATATAGGCCGTAGCCTATGTCCACCGAGAGGAGGTGGTTCTCCAGGTCCTCGGTTTTGGTTTCTATACCGCCGAGGTTGTTGCAATACAAGATGGTGGGTACAGGCGGTGGGGTGGGCGGGTCAAGGAACCAACGTGCAACTGCCGTGTGGGGAGGGGGGGCAACTGGGACGACTGCCGACGAGAAGCAGTTACGGTCACCGGTGGTGAGGGAGACTGGGATTGTGTTCGGGACCAGTATCCCAGTCACATCGGATGAGGATCGGTCCGCCAGCTCCGTACGGCAGGTGGCACTAAGGGGCCGGGGAGAGGTGCAGAAGAATCCAGGGTAGTGGGAGTGGTCAGGGGGGCCATGGACGACCGCTGCCGGGCGCTCTGGTCGTCCGCACAGGGGGCAGTGGGGGGCCATGACGAGGGGGGTGGAGGTTGCAGTCTAGGAACCATTCATGCCCCCGGCGCGTGTAGCAGAGAATGCCGGCAGGTGCCGGCGGTAGCCGCCGTGCCGTGTCCCAGAACCATATCATGTCACCCTGGGGGTTGAAGAAAGGGGGGGTCACGAGTGCAACACTGTGGTGGCGGGGCATGTGTTCGCGCGTGCCAGACAGCCAATGGATGGTGCTGGAGGCAACCATGTGCCACAAGGAGGCGGGGTACAGCAGAAGCGGCCGCCAGACCGCAGGAGGAAGGTGCGCGCGCGCCTGAACCCGAAGTTGGGCCTCGGTGGAGGGTGTAAGGGGGGGGGGGGCATAGGAGGGCTAGGCCACCATGGGTGGAGCAGTGTGGGCACTGGGGGGGTTGGCAGCGTGTGCGGAGTGCAAAGAGGGCGCCACAGGCCCAGCAAGCCATCCACAATCCTGTCTGAGACGGGTGCTCTGTCTGTTCTAGAGGGAGGAAGGGCAGGAAAGCGTGTATCTGGCTGGGGATGTGGTCAACTGCGTTACGGAGGGTGTGGGTCTCAGCGATGGACTGAGCCACGCGGAGGAGAGGGGCGGAGGGGGTGACGGTGCGAGGGAGAATACGGGGGAGGTGCAGTCAGCGGCGTACGGTGCCATCGAAGGGGGCTGTGTCCGCGCCGCGGGCCCCCCCTGGGGCCGGCGGGGGGGCGGGCAGTGGTCAAGGGGCCGGGAGCTGTGGCTGCCATTGGCCCGGCCGCGAGATCATCACCGCCGTGCTTGAGGGGTCCCAAGGGAGGGGGCGTGCTCGGTGCGTCCCCTGGTGATCCCCTAGGCGGGGGCGCTTGGCGTCCTTCTTGGGCCCGTCCCTGGGAGCGGTCTGGGTGGGGGTGACGGCGGGCGCCGAGGCGTCACAGACGTCGCTGGACCTCTCGATTGGGGAGCCATCACGCCGCGTGCTGGCCAGGGTGACCGACCACTGGGGCGGCACTGCGCTGGTGTCTAGGTACGTGCGGTCAGCACTGGAGGTGAAGAGGGAGGCCCAGACGGACTCGTCCACCGTGGCGATGCCGACACGGCGGCGGATCATCTGGGGCGTTAGGGTGATGGGTGTGAGGAGGAGATGGGTGAGCTGCACACTGGCCGCCATCAGGTGCGCGTCCCCGATGGACTCCAGGTCCCGGAGCATGATGAGGCGTCGGCCTGGAGGGCGGGGGCGGGACGCGTCCACTGGGGTAGTGGCAGTGGCGGGAAGCTGGGCATCCTGGAGGCCCGGGATGACGAGGCGGGGCCCTGGCTGTGGCGGACCCGCTGGGGGGGGCCCAGTAGCTGGGCTGGCCGGAGTGGAGCCGCGGCGAAGCACCCAGTCGAAGGCCGCGTCCGAGGCCTTGCTGGTGAGCTCCTTCTTGAGGGTCTGCGTGATCTGCGTCACCCCCGCCTTGGTCTCAATGCCCCTGAACGTCTGTACCAGGGCTTGGCGGAACGTGTCCTCCGTGGAGACCACTAGGAGGCTCTGGGAGGCTCGGTCCGAAACTGCGTCGTGCATAGCCAGCTTGCGGGCCACGTCCCCATACGGTAGGGTTTGGGAGCCAGGCTGCTCGATCAGCCGGACTATCTCCTCCAGGGACTTGGTCTTGAGGTCCTGCAGGTTGTTGTTCTCGTAACGCTCCTCCACGATCCCGACGTAGCGGGCCAGGTCCGCCCGCAACATTGGCTGGCGGTACGCGGGGCAGGTCAGCCACAGGGACTTGGCCACACCCACTAGCGCCGCCGTGGTCCGTACACCGTTAATGTTGCCGTATGCCTTGGAGCCCAGTTGGTGTGCCCGCGCTAGTGTTAGCAGTGGCTGGGCATGCTCCTCGGCCTTGTTCTCGGGCACGGAGGCGAGGGAGTCCAGGCGTGTGAGGAAATCCGCGGAGTCCGCGGAGGATAGTGCCCGTAGCTGTAGGAGCCACGGGTCATCCGACGTGTCGTCGGCCGTTTCTTTGCGCCAGCGCTCCTTGGAGGCGTACAGCCGCATGAGGAGGCCCGGGTGGCACAGCTTGCCATCCCCATCGGGGCCATGAGCTCTTAGCTCCTTGACCCACTGGGCGGTTGTGAGGACGCTATTGGTGGGCAAGGGCGTCGGAGGGTCTGTGGGCAGGAGGTCGGGGCACGCCAGCGCGGATCCAGCCTGCTTGGCCGCCCAGCTGAGCAACCAGTATATCACGGGGAGGCGCATCACCGGGGGTTTCAGGTCGTGCTCTCCGGACAGGACCATCAGGAACTCGTCCTGGCTGAGCGTGCGGAGGGTCTGGTCGCCGTAGCGGGCGGTGAAGAGTGAGGCCTCGGAGTGGAGGTCGGTCATCTGGGCCCACGGGGGGCGCTCCTGGTCAGGACCCGACCCCAAAGGGGGGGGGGGGGGGACCCCCCCCCCCTCTACGGACCCCAAAATTGTCGCACGGAACAAGGTGCTTTGTCGGCGCCGGAGGCGCCGGAGATTTTGTTTTAGGCATACGGCAGGGGGAATTTTTCTTGTTCCACCCTATGTGTCTATCCTCAAAATACTCAGAATTTTGTGGAGAATTCAAAAATGGCTGAAAAGCACAAAAAAGGTTATGTAGCCACCTTGCCCACTTTGTGGGCCACTTCTGATTTAGTCCCCCGCTTTGAAGCGGAGGGGCTCCCCGATACGGCAGGGGTGAGGTAGCCAATTTGCCCACTTTGTGGGCCACTTCTGATTTTGCCCCCCGCTCTGCAGCGGTGGGGCTCCCCGATACGGCAGGGGTGAGGTAGCCAATTTGCCCACTTTGTGGGCCACTTCTGATTTTGCCCCCCGTGTGAAATGTGGGGTGTTCCACTTGTTTGTTTGACCCAGACATGTTAACTGCAAACGCGGCGTTGGATTGTGCTCAATACCGTGAGCAGCTAAGGAATGCTCCGGGAGCAAAACGTATGCCTTGCCCTTTTCCGAATTGTGACCGATTTTTCATGCACGCTTCAATTTCCGGGCCCCATTGCCACCGAAGGCGAAGCCTGCTGCGCCGCCGGCTCTGCCCACTGTTCTCCCTGCTCTTCTCTCTGGGCCAAACCAAGGTAGTAGTAGCAGTAGCAGTAGTAGTAGCAGCAGCTCGTCCACCAATGCCTCCTCCGGTACGAGTGCATCCTCCAGCAGTAGTGCCCCGTCAGGCACTAGTGATTATGTGCCATCGGAATCCATGTCTGATGGGCCGGCGGCCTGCCGGGTCACAAGAGCACAAGGAGCCCGGCCAAAGAAGCGTGCTCGCCCCAAGAGTACCGGCAAGAGGGCACGCGACGAGTGGGAGGATGATTCCGAAGCTTGAGGCCCCTCCCCTCCCTTCGCTTCTCTCTCTCTCTCTCTCTCTCTCTATATGTCTGTGGCTCCCTTCGCTTCTCTACATATATGTCTGTGGTTTGTGACAAGGGGAAGGAGAGGCCTTTGGGCGAACTCAAGGCAACATTCAATACTACTCTGAAAGTGCTGCAGTGCAGCAAAACAATGACCATTCACAGTGCATCTTGTTAGCTTTGTGTGTTTGCGCGCTTGGACGGGGTTTGGGTCAACCAAGGGGGGGGGGAGGGGTCCCCCCCCCCCCTTCGGAGGGGGGTGGGGGTCCCCCCCCCCCCCCACAGCCCCCCAAACTGTCGAACACCCCTCGGGGTCACACATTGGCTGGCGGCCGCCCCCGTGTCTGGGCCGGCGTGGCCTGGGCGTGGAAGGCCACCAGGGCGTCGATGGCCATGCCGTATGTCAGCCACGATGTCTGGCCCGCGTGGTTGCGCAGCGACTCCATGTCAAGGTGTGCCAGCGAGTCGGTGGCAGCCGCCCACATGAGGCACACGGACCCCAGGAAGGCGTCGTCTGCCGGGCACCCCGCGCAGAGAACTCCGGAGGGATGGTGGTGGAGTGTGAGCAGCAGCTCGCGCGCAAGAGGGTTCCAGGCGGCCCCCGTGCAAGGGAAGCTGTCCCTAGGGGTGATGGCCGCCACACGGTCGGCTGGAGAAAGGGCGCGGAACGCATCCGCTGAGACATCGGGGATAACGGCTGCAGCCGGTGGCATGGTGACTGCGAGCATGAGAGGTGGGGGGGGAGAGAGGTGTCGACTTGGTGTCCAGGCGCCGGTCCGCCGGATTCCCATGACGAGCCCGATGCGCACGGAGCTTCGCCCTGCGGGATGCGAGGGGGGGTTGGGGTGACCGTGGCTGGAGTGGTGCACCAATGTTCCGGTTCATGGCCCAGCAGAGCACCCCTACTGCAGGCTTACACATAGCACAGGGGGAGGGGGTTGCGGGCGCGTTTGTTCTGTGACCCGGGTGCCAGTGTATCTCAGAAGGCAGCCGCCCTGGAGGTAGCGCACCCGGCGCGCGCCGCGAAGGAGCTGGTTCGAACCCCGTGATCGGTGGTCTCCCACCGATCCCTTCGAATACCGGACGGGGCCTCCCGTCGACCTGTTCGAGTACAGGTGACGGTGCGCACTGCTGCAGGGGTGGGTGGCTCCCATGTGTTTTGTTTTTCTAGGGTGGGGGGTAAAATGAACGAGACCTCCACCCGATCCACCGGTATCGGTGGTGGCGCGAGTTGCTGGAGGGGGGGGTGGTTCCCACGTCGCCAACTAGAGAGCTCTACGTGCAGGGATCCCAGGAGCACCAACGCCCGGGATCGAACCCCCGCACTGGACGATTGAAGACCGACGCTCTCACTACTGGGCCGCGGGAGTCTCTTACGTGACTTAGGGGTGCCGTCGGCTATGAATCCAGTCCCGAGGGTGGGGCTGTGCGTTGTGAAGCGTGTTGCGCGTGCCGGGAGGCCCCAGTCTACGTGTATGGGGCCGGGACAGGGGGGGAGGGGGCTGGGTGGGGTGCGGCACCGTCGGATCGCCGACTGACGTGCACAGGGGTAGGAGGCGGACAGTAGCACCGCCGGATCGCCGACTGACGTGCACGGGGGCAGGAGGCGGACAGAAGCACCGCCGGATCGCCGACTGACGTGCAGGGTGGAAGAGGAGGGACCGTCGCACCGTCGGATCGCCGGCCGCCGTGCCCTAGAGCTGGGGATGTCCCGCCGGGTTGCCGATCTGCCCGTTGGGAGGGAGAACAGGGGAAGACAGGCCACCACGGCCTGTGCTTGCGTTTGTACACCCCTTCCCCGTGGGATGCCCCAAGGTTGACACGCCATCTCAGAGGCGACAGGGCACTGCCTAGCGGTGCAAGCTCCAGCTGACAGTAGGGGGTACAAGGGGGGGGGGGGGTAGGTGTTTCTGCCGCCCGGGCCCAAGGCAAATGCCCCCTTTCATGTGCTGCCCGCCAAATGGTCCAAGGCATGTTCACTGCGGAAGGCGCCCGTGGCAATGTCCCTGAAGAGCGTTTTGTTCCGATTTCGTTGCCCCGCGGCCGTGTGCCTCAGGGGTAAGGGTCAGCATTCAACATCCGCACCCCGCGGCGGAGAGGGTTCCGAGCACTTTGCGCCAAACCCCCTCTGTCCCGGACCCTCAAGTAGTAGGAATGCCACCAGGCGGCACGTTTTGGCAACACCAAGTGCACTGCTGTGCGGCGAGTTGCATTCTTGTACGAATGGAATTGTGTCGTTGGGGGGGGGGGGGGTGGCAGCCCTGCGCGCAGCCCCCAAAGTCATGACGTTAGCGGGTTGGGCTCTGTCACGGTGACGTCATGAACGGGCTCCCAACCTCTCAAGCGTTCAAGAACATGGAGAACGAGTCGTCCCAACAACACCACACGTGACATCAACAATGTCAAGCCACGGGGACCCCTTGTCGTTGGCAGCGCGAGTCTGTCCGTTCGACAGCCCACAACACCCACAGCACAAACAACAACACACGATGCACCCCACACACAGGGCAGTGTGCTACAGAAACTGCCAGCGCTGTCTGCACCGCGCGCTGTGCGTACGTCACGTCGTGAACGAAGAAGTTGCTGGGCAAGCTCCCCCAGCCACAGGTGTGCTGCCCGTTGTGCAAAAACACACACACACACACAGCCAGCAGTAAAGCAGCTAGACACTCGCCCGCGTCAATGACTGTACAGGAGACGCGTGGTGGTCCAACCTGCGACCTCGCAGTAGGTGAAGGACTGGGTGAGTGCCGCCTGGCATAAGAGATATGTGCCCGTGGGGCGAGGCAAAATTTGGCCTGCGCGCAGCCCCCAAAGTCATGACGTTAGCGGGTTGGGCTCTGTCACGGTGACGTCATGAACGGGCTCCCAACCTCTCAAGCGTTCAAGAACATGGAGAACGAGTCGTCCCAACAACACCACACGTGACATCAACAATGTCAAGCCACGGGGGGTGGCCGCTCACATGGGCCCGTCGAGAAAAGACGGGGTCACAGTCGCCCGCAACACTGTCAGCCAAGATATCATCGGATGAGGCGTTACGGGATGAACCTTCGCGCAGCCGCATCTGCTGCACCGTCCACCACCGCGCTGGGGCATGGGACGCCCTGCGCAACTGGGCCATGTTGCCAAGGTCAGTTCCATTCGCTCCGAAGACCTGGCAAGAGGCAAGGGTGTCTTTAATGTGCTTTTGTTTTGTTCTTTACGAAGGACGACCCCCAGAGCTGGCGCGGACCACTGGTGCCATATGCCGGCAATTCGTGGCCCGAGTTTTCTTCATTATTAAGCACTGCCTGTGTCTTCTACATGGACCTCCTAACCAATGATGGGGGTCTCGGGTGCAATCTCCAACCTTCCAAGATCGGAACCCCTATAGGGCCCCACCGGCGAGCACTTAGCCGTTTTCGGGCCGGCATTGGTTGGCTGGAAAATCGCGAATCCTGGGTGACCTCCCCCAACCCCTCGGCAACTGCTGTCAGTGCAATGCTCCTTGTTGTCAGATGAGGGGTGAATGTTCACCTTTTCAACAGGTTAAAGGGGACAAAAAGATACACAGCTTGCGCTTTTTTTTCTGGGTTGTTCACTTTTTGAAAAGTTTCACAACTGAACGCCAAAAAAAAAGTTGCGGGACTTACCCTTTTTTGGCACTGACTTACCATTGCGCAAGGGATGTTCATCACTGGCCGAGTGCCGTTGCTGATTGGCGCGGCGCTGTGAGCTGGCCCATGCCCCTCCGGCTGACCCCTTCTTATTTGCAGGTCCAGCCCCCCCCCTCCCCCCAGTCCCCCGTGCCACGTACCCATACAAATTGTGACCTCAGGAGACATGGAGGCGACATTCCATGGACTGCCCAAGGCACAAGTTGACAACCGCCGCCAACCGGTTTGATGAGCGTTTGCCGCCCGATCCCGTGGCCTGTCCCTCCTTCAATCACAAACCTGAGCAACCCCAGCAACCCCTCCAACAGCTTCCGGAACGCGCTCTCAGAGGCGCATGCCTAGCTCCATTTTTCTTTCCTTGTTTATTTTTGCCTTTGTACCCAAGAAACGGAAGAGCGGGATGGGGGTCTTATTGGGCAAAATAATGATTTTACAAAGGGTTGGACATCAAATATCATGCCTTGGGGTATGCTACGCGAATGACCCCCCAAAAAGGGGGTATACGATGCCCGCGCCTGCGCTTGATCTAACAACCTCTCTTTGAGGTGATTTATTGCTAAACTTTGGTTTGAATAAAAACCAAGAGATGAAAATATGAGCCCAAAAGACTACTCCGTTGTACCCCTGGTTGCAGCTATGGAGAGTCCCTTACCTGAGGGCACAAGATCCAGGGTGTACCGGCTGGCACAAGTTTGGTTTGATGGACGCAAGAATGAGGCCCACGGGCTTGGCAGTTCCCACTGCATCTCCTGGTATCAGATTCAGCTCAGCCTCACTACGTGTCATGTCCGCTACCACATCGCCTTGTGGGGCAGTCGTAGCATCGGACAGCTCTGATCCTTGATACGGAGAGATTTCTGGCGTGCCTTCTGGAGAGCGCTCTTCGCCAGCTTGCCATGGCCTGGACCCAAAAATAAAAACAATTTTGGTTTGATGGGCGCAAGTTCAAGAGGCGCAAGCACTGCAAGGGGGAGCACCGTGCCCCATCTGCAACTGAGACTGCTGGGGCAGGGGGGGGGGGGGGGGGGCTGCCTCCAAGGCTCCCTCCATGCACAGGGCACTGGGGTGTGCAGACCAGACCGTTTCGACCATGCCCTGCGTACACCCGAATGCTTGCTCCTGGATTTTTCACTGGCAATTCAGCCTATTCAGTTTGGCCTTTGGTCCTCTGGGACCCTTGCGTTTGCACAGTGCCAAGCCCCGCACACCTGAACTTCCTTGCCCATGTTGTTTGCAATTGCTGACCTCTTCCTGCAATCCATCGACCTGGCGGCCGTAAGGCACTCACAAGGGTTTTCAGTCCGTTGGGATCTGGTACAGCTCCAAGCAATTCACGGGACTTATCGTTGACAGAGTCAACAAGATGGCAGGCCGGAAAGGGAGGGGAACACGTTGCAAACAGATGAAAGGGGTTGGTGTACAGCAGCGCCATGTGATTGACACTGCCTGCAGATGCAGACCTGCAGATGCAGGTCCTTTACCCCACGCATGCTCGAGCAGGCAGGGCATTTTCATCACGATGTGTGGAATGTCCTGCCCCAGCAATATTGAGTTGTGTGGGCTGTGTACTGCAGTAATGGGGCTGGAAGCAGGGACATACTTGTGTAGTCAAGTACTTGCCGATCGGCTGTCATACTGTCGGTTGTTTTCAGTCCGTTGCACAAGTTTTGTATCTTCTTCCTTTGGTACCTTTCACTCAAGGAATACTCGACGAAGCAGTAGCCAAGCGTGAATTGCATTGCAATCTGTCTGTAGCCTTGCCACAACAGCTGGCAAATATTTCACACGCCATCTTGCAGAGAGGCATGTGTAGCGAAGCTTTATAAAAGCAAGCACATATTTGCTGCTTGGAGCTCACCAGGAGCTCACCACTGACTCCATATATAACCTGTGCCATAAATTTCTAATCATGACAACATGCATGCATGCCTTGTGCCGTGGTTTTTGCAGGATTCATATTTTGTGCGTTGCAGTGCATGCTTTCATCCTAGGGCAAATTTTGGGCTGGAATTAAAGTATGGGGGAGTATTAGCGGGCCGGGCACACGCCAGGCATCTTTTTTTTACCATTCCCCACCCATGCCTGCCTTTGCCCCCACCTCAACAAACAATTTGGAGTACCTTCTCGCCATGTCTAAGAATTTGGCCCGTCCTTTGCACCCGGTTGAGGATGATGGCAAGGGTGGTGGTTGGAAGTGGTGGGAGTGACATTTTGTGTTGTTGAATTCTCATATTTTGGCTTCTGCAAGGTGCCTTGCAGGGAAGGTTTGCGGTCTAGTGCGGTCTACTTGGGAGATTTCCCAAGGTGAGGGTAAACCTGGGGCTAGAGATAAGATACTTAATACAAAGGTAGCGCGCCGGGCAAACATTTCCCCCATCATCCAACAGTGAAACAATTCAGTCAGAACAAAAAAAGAGAGACAGCCAAGGTGGAGACACTGACCACAGTCAACAGAAAAACAGCACATCCAGTGCATTTGTTTGCTCTGATGAGGGTTACATAATTATTGTCTATGGGATGGCTTACGCAGCAATTGGACAAGACCTTTTTGCAATGGGGGGCTTTGGGGTGCTCTTTCCGTTTCAACCCACACACAGGTCAACAAGCCCTCCACATACGCATGTCCTGGTATGCATATGCAGCAATGTTCGGCAGGTCTCTAGCATATTTCTGTTCTTCACCACCGCACCATTATGTACACCTGGTAGACCATTTGTGTGTTCTTGGGGCTGCCGTTTTTTGTCGACCACCACAGCTGGTCTGAATCCTAACGGCACAGGGCAGCTCCTTTCTATCCCATAGACTTTGCACTGAAGCAAGCACTCAATCGGCCACAAGTCAGTAAGTTAGTCAGGAAGCTGTGGGGAAGAGTTGGGAGAGGGCATAATTTACTGTCGATGCCTGTGTTTTCTAGTTGACCTAATATCATTCCTGAATTCTGTGACTGTGTCATCATTGGTAGTCATGAAATCTTGCTGAGTTCCATCTCTGCGTGACTCAATAAAAGAAACATGTGCTACAGCCAAAGGGTCATCAGATCCACAGAGCCACACACAGGCTGCAGAGGCCCACAACATCGGACATACGCACCCCACCAAGTGTCCATATGACCGCAAGTCGAACAACAGTGAAGTCTGAAGGTGTTGAGATGGTTAAACAAAGGGGTCATCAGATCACCAAAGGACCACTTCCTACGTGAGACCAACGGTGTGTTGTGTCCATTGTGAATGATATTGTGTGAGTTCTGGCTAGAGATTTATTTGGCCACTCCTCTGGTGGTAGGCAACAAAAAAACACCGAGATGAGGACCAAAACGCCCCTATGTGTTTTGTTGTTGATTGGTGGGTTTGGGGGGGGGGGATTATTGTCACAAAGGGGGGGTGTTTTTGAAACCATGTAACTCGGGACGGGGCCCACAATTGGGGAGGCATGTGCAGGGGGGGGGGGGGTTAACTATGGGTTTGTGTAGTCTTTTGGGCTCATATTTTCATCTCTTGGTTTTTATTCAAACCAAAGTTTAGCAATAAATCACCTCAAAGAGAGGTTGTTAGATCAAGCGCAGGCGTGGGCGTCGTATACCCCCTTTTGGGGGGGGGGGGGGTCATTCGCGTAGCATACCCCAAGGCATGATATTTGATGTCCAACCCTTTGTAAAATCATTATTTTGCCCAATAAGACAATCCCCCAATGGATTTTTTTATTCTGAGGCCTCTATCCCCTTTACCATTTGGCCACTGCTTGCCCCAATAGTAGGTTTCCTCCCCACTGCTTGGAGCCGAGTCTGCCACTGACAAAAAAACCCAAACTGTGTGATTCTGTCAGCCTGTGTGCTTGCCCGAATGAGTGTCTGACCGACTGCTGGCCTGGTTAGCTGACTGATTGGCTAACTGTCAGCCACTGACTGTCAGCCTCTCTTCGAGGTGCACTGCCGAAGGCAATAGAATTTTGGTTTAAGCCCGGCGGTGACAGTTTCGGGGACCAAGTGTGAATGGCGGCACGTTGCACGCCGTGTGCGCGCTGTGCACACAGTTTGTACACGGCCCGTACCCAAGCTACATAGTAGTGCCTAGTACGAGTAACAATGAGCCTTGTTACAGTGCGGGTGAAAATTACTCCAGCCAAAAATTCTCCCGGACTCTCCCATACCATGATAATTTGTACCGCTTGTAATATTTCCCTCCCGTAGATTTCACACGCCCCGTGGCCAACCCTCTTTGATCATTTCTCGGTTGGCTTGAGGGGGTTCTAGCAAGGGTAGGCATCATTTGTCATGTTTGGACCCATCCAAACGCAAGCGGCAGTCGTACGATGATGATTTTATTGAAAAAGTTACCTTGGAAGCCAGGCAACAGCCCTACCGGATCCTGAGCCCCAAGATTTGGTAGAACGATGCCTCTTTGTCAACTCAGATGAGTTGAGCATTGATGCCAGCCATACCTATAAAGCCAAGAGGAAGAGAGCCAAGCTGAAGAGTCGACGGCTTTCGCCATAACTCCTAGCTAGGCCCCCACCACACCCAGTGCGACGCGCTGCAGTCCCATGTGGTCCCCCTTGTTCCATTGCACTTAGATTGTTGCAAACACATTGGCATGTGTCCTGTCACGGGAGCACAGCCCAGCGTCATGACGCGGGGGGTACGGCACACAAAACGTGGGAGCGGACAGCAGCCTGGACGGCCGAGACCGCCCAGACCGCCTACGCCACAAGAAACACGCCAACGATTAAAAGTGCAAGCACTCAGATCACTAGAGGATGTCGAAGATGAGGCTCTGGGGTTCCTCAACTTCACCCATGACGCCATCTAGTGGCGTCGAAAGCAACAAGTGTTGATCAGGCTAAAGATCCAGGGACCATCCCGCATGATGGTTGAAGTCGTCACAACACTCGGCACACTAGAGCCAATGTCACAACAGGAGCTGTTTTCGCTGATGGTCGCCATCTACTGGATGCTTAAACAGCGTGTTTGTGAAAATATGCACATCAGTTGGACCTAGAAAAGAGACGACCAGGTGCACACGTTCAACTGGGAGGCCACGCTGATGGTACCCACTACGGTGGGGCGCTAGCCAGTGCGCACATCAACCGGCCGATCTGGGGATTATTATCACATCTGGTTTGCAGGGATGCTAGAAGTGCCGAGGCACTTTCAGCAGACATTATTCCATGCATGTGACCCCATTTTAGGGGATGCAACACGCTTTCTCTACACGTTGTTGCTGACACTCCTTTCAGTCCCGCTGTACTGGTGGGAAAGAGCCACGTGTCTTGTCACGGGCGCAGCCCAGGGTGTCTTGTCGCCCAGGGTAGATTTACCTGTTTTATCAGGAAGATGATATCGCAATGAGGGGATAAGCAGCTTAGGACCTGCCTTCACGGGCCCTATCTATTGTTCGACTATTAGGTTTAGCAAGGGTACAGGGGGACAAGTAGGGGGAAGCAGTAGGACGGATCAGATCACAGGCAAAGCAGGCCACCACAGAGCCAGCACTTATGCACCTCTGACTGTATATACTGAACTCCAAGAATTTTCTAAACGCTGCAGTGGCTACGATCCCAGCTTTGAGGGGCTGAGGGGAGCGTTTGAAAACCTCGAATGAGAACCATGGACAACACGCATGAACACTTCAAGGGTATGTTTCAAATGTTCTTGCGCTTTTGTAGCGAGGGCCAATTTCTACAGGGCAAGGTTAATTTTTGCGAGGTTAAAATTAACCCCTCTGGTCGTTTACTTCTCAAAAAATGAAATATTAATCCAAAAATTAAAGTCAAAAATTAAAGCCGAAAGCCATTTGAATATGTTTTCGATGTTGACAACGGTAGAACTCCCAACCAACCCCCGCGTGAAAATACTAAACCCCAAACCCGCAAGGCACCGCATGGGAGTAGTAATTTTCGCTATGCACCCCCTAAACCCCATCGAAGAAGCATCAACTTGAGGTTAATGTATTCATTTTTGGGCCAAAATTTAAATTTTTTTGCTTTTTATCTAGGTCTCTAGGGCTTCCATCAACGCACTCCAATTAGCCGAGGTCGCCACACAAGAACAAACGGCAAACCACAGGGAGTCGCGTACACAAATCACGGACTCATAGTAAACAACGTGGCCGACTCCCTAGTGCCAGGCGAAGCCAAATCATGTGAATAGGAAGAGTTTGAATTTGTACATCTAGGTCATATGTTTCGCCCATTGGATCTACGGCAGATCTTGGCCTTTGGGCATCAGTTGACTTGCAGTTGCATTACAGCCTTGTTGGGTGCATAGAGGACGAGACAGACGAGGAACAGAGGAGAGGGGGTGGCATAAGCAATGGTGTTGTGATGCAACCAGTGTCAATTGGGGTATTTGGTTAATTGTGCTGTTGTGCCGTTGTGCCATTTTTGATGTTGTTCTTGCGTTGAGTGTTGAAGCGCCAGATGGCAAGCTCTGTTGTTCTTTTTGCCATTTTATCCACATGTCGGCCCTAGAGACGGCAGGGATGAGGTAGCGATTCCTAACATTGTAACCGCGCTGAGCGTTGGAGACAACCGGCACAGTAAGGGTGAGGTAGCCATTCGTGATGTTGTGTCCGCACACATCGTCGGAGAGTTGTGAGATGGCAGGGGTGATGTTCTTTTTTTGGCCAGTTTGCCCACGTGTGGGCCCTTGTACCAGCAGTGATGGGGTACCCATTTCTAATGTTGTTCCCGCACTGGGCATTCGGGACAAGCAAGACAGCGGGATGTAGTAGCCACTTTGCCCACAATGTGAGGCCCCAAAACAGCAAGAGATGACGCAACCAATTTTGATTGTGTCGGCCATGCAACCACTTTGGCTACACTTTGGGCATCCAAGACAGCAGGGATCAAGTAGCTATTTCTAATGTAGTCCCGAAAAATGCGGTGAACTGATGCACACACACACACACACACACACACACACAGGTGTTTTGTTTGGTGCCTGCCAGCCGGTGACACTGCATACCCAACCGAAAGCCAAACAGGCACGCTCATTAGCGCAACAACCCCCGCCAGGGCTGCACTCGCCCCCCCCCTGGGCCTGTGAAACCGCTGCTCGGCACGACCCCCTGGGTCACGCAAAATGTCGGGCATAGCCCAAGATCTGCTTGATGCACTTAAGCAGCCAGAGGTGCTGCAAGCTATGGCTAACGTCTCAGTGGCAAGAAGCAGGCTGCGTCCAGGGACACGGAGCAAAGCGGCTCTGCGCGGGAAGAGCATCTACTGGAGGTCATCAGGAGTCTCAAGGACACCATCAGGGAGCTGAGTACAGCTCTCCAGGCTGCGAACACCGATCAAAAAGCACCAAGTGCTCGGGAGGTCGCAGCAGAGAAGGATATACGATCTTCGTACAAGGCAGCCCTTCTGAAGAAGACGCCCGGTAAGAGCCACCTGGTAGTCAAGGACATTCCAGATTTGGGAGACCCCCTGCAACCAACGGGACTGGCAGTCAAGGCCCTCAAAGGCAAGCATACCTTCACAACAGTGCAGGGGAAGAGACTATACAAGGGAGACAACAAATCACAGCTTGACATGAAGCAGATTGGCCCCAGTAAAGCGGTTTCTGATTGGAAGGTGTCAGCAGACACCGAGGGAGCCTTTGTGCATGTGCTTCTGGTTGGGGAGCAGGTGGCTGAAGCTCATTTCATTGCGACACAGGCGATGTCACAGCATGCATGTATCTGCAGTGTCAGTGCGCATGTCCTAGCCACAGGCAGCAAACGAAACAAGGCCTCTGTTCCCGGAATCCTGACGGCATTGGGCAGATCGAGGGACAGCCTCACCATCTCTGGCATGACGCTTAGCGTAAAAGTCATCACGCAACGTATGGAGTGGGAGACCAAGAAAGATGCGGACGTAAAAATGACGCCGCCTGAACACTCGCTGCTGCTTTGCTGGGAACGCTCTGGCGAGGGCACTGAAGATGCAGATCATGAGCCTGCGGACCTGCCGCAGGATAAGGCGGCGATCAGAGTTGTTTGCTGTTTGGACCCGACCATCCTACAAGTCACCGGTGAAGACAATGCCAAAATGATGGCTGCCCAATGGGTAGAAGAGAAGTGCTGGGAGCTTACGTCCCCATACCTCACTCCCACGCTTACACCCCCCCCCCCCCTATGCAAGTGGGAAAGAGGGGCT
>CAXIWF010002009.1:0-36176 GCA_964036045.1 Eutreptiella sp. 'Long Island Sound 2002' | reverse complement strand
GGTCCATTGGTCCATGCGTCCGGCGTGCACGGGTGGGCTGAACATAGTGCACGGCGGGCGGAAAAAGTGGAAAATTGCTCAAAATGGCCGAAAATGCGCACACTCATGGTTGGGGCAAATGAGGCACATGCCCGACTTGGACCGGAGTGTGCCATAGGATTGGTATCAAGTCATATGTGTCCAACATATCTTTTGGGTGTCGCCCAACTCCTCCGGTATTGGGAATGGCAGGGTCGCCAAGTGAGCCCATGATTTGGGATAGTCCCAAATCGCCAACATGGCGGCCACGGTATGCCAAGCCCAAGAGGAGTTATTCGCCGGGTCCAAGATATGTTGGGCATCGAAGTATGTACCCCCAAAAAATAACTGGGTCATGATGTCAATTGAGCGCAACGTTGAAATACACGGTCGCCACTTGACATCATGACGGGCAAAAAAACAGCAATATTGGCGAAGAAACACCCAAAAGTGCCTTGCAAAGATATATTATAATATCTTCGGCTTGGATTGAGTAATCGACCAATCCTTCTAAACACAATGACTTGACACCAATGACCTTCGATTCCACATATGTGCTCCACTTGGGGCGCTTTGAAAGGTTACGAGCGCTACTTCCCAAGTGGGCACATGAAAATATGGAAAATTGCAAAACACACACCTTGCTCCCAACGCATCGCTTTGGGATCGCCACACAAGCTTCCCTCCACGAAGGTTAGGCTTGCAATTGCTCGTAGGGAGTATGGAGAAGAGGCTTGCGCAATATGAGGTCCATTGGCAGGTTTGGCTTGGAGCGATGGACCCGCCAAATGGGCACGCAACACAACACAAGGCACATACTCCATATTGCCCAAAAAGGTAGTTCCCCCCACGATATGTCATGCCCCTCCAAGGGAATAACTTTGTGTCAATCGCTCATAGGAACTCAAGGAAAGTTCCTATACAACACCAACACTCGCGCGCTACACTCGAAAGTTATCTTAACGCACGCAATATCATGGCCAAAGAGTTATAACGCAAACTCTACCCTCTTGATCATGATCCATTACGCTAGCGCGCACGTGTGGAGACGCAAGGCGTATAATGCTTCCTAAATTACGTCGGGACTATTGTGAATACATCCCACGTTTTCTTATTGTCATTCCTCGCAAGCGGCACGAGATATGACCCTCACAAGTGGCCTCACGAATCAACTTTGTTTTGCCCATACCTCTAAGACAAATGGAGGGCAAGACAAAAGGAAACGTTGATTCGTGCATAGGGAAGCACGTAGGTCCACTCGAAAGAGGTCAAATCAAGTGCGGGGATGTCGAAGTCGAAAATCCGATTTCGACATCCTGAAAAATTCGGATTAAGGTTGCGAGTGTAAGATGTGAAAATTGCGGATGCATCAATGCAATTCCTGAAGACTTTAGAGTCTTCGTCACGATTTGCGCTAAAATATCTGTATATAACAGTTAAACTGGCGGTTACGCTAAAGTCGCGAACTAACCGCCAGCTGTCAAAACAGTAAATATCAGAACGGAAGCGTAAAAATTGACGGAAACAATATGAAAATAAAACCCTGTTGATTCCTGATATTCTGATATATAAATCTCCGCTGGCGGCGCATCGGTTGCCGATGCGGGGCTTTACGGCACGGAACACGCTCCCGCCGGGCTCGCACCGGGCGTCAACGGGCGTCTTACCTTCGGTACATGGGGTTAGTGGACCGGAGACCGGTCTTCCCTTCCGTACATGGGGTTAGTGGACCGGAGACCGGTTGTATGCCCTACCCTAGCCATGGGGTTCTGGGTACCGCTTCACCCCCCTCCTTAGAGCAAACCCTGGGGGGGGCTCGATAAAACCCACGCATGGCAGCGGGTACGAAGGACCATTTCCTGAAAGGGGGGGGTGTCACATCCTCACTTCAGGCTGATTTGCGGGTTAGGCTGCCCAAATCCCACAGTAAGACAGGTACGGTGCTGTAGCTGTTAGTAACTGCAAGTATAGTATCAAGTACCAAGTCCCGGGTCCTGGCGGCGATTGTTCGGCATCCAAAGGACCCGTTAACCCATACCAGGCGCACCGGGTGCCGGCTGCTACGGTCACTACCACAGTGGCAGTGGCATACACGGCCAACATAGGCGTCACACGACGACCGAGGTGGTCCCACAGGTCGAGAGCGACCACAAAGATCCATCAGGCTACCCCAAGCTTCCCAAGGCCCGCCGGCTGGGGGAGAGTCCCCACAGGTCCTTCCTCGGGCGCACCATGTCCATATCCACGACGCGAGTCCAGAGTTGTACAGCCGAACGAGCTCCTCCTTAAGGGATCGGGCGTCAAGGCCGTCTTTTCCCTCGCCCTATTACCACGAAGGCCATACATGAGGGAGTCCTCATGCAGTGTGGGCGGAGGCGTCGACTCCTCAAACCACCAGTTTCCCAGGCAGACCTTCCCCGTCTGACTGCAAGTGCGTCTGCGAGTCGGCAGGCTCACACTGGGACTGACAGTGGTGGACCGCTGGGAGTGTAGTCAGGCAACTGGGCTTCCCGCCTGGCCCCATCAGGATCTCCACATCACAGCGAATAGGGTACACGGTATCACAGGCACTCAAACAGAAGAATCTGTACTTAGGTACTGGTCCAGGCTGGACGTTATGTAAAAGCATGTAAACGGCGACTCAGGGCGCCTTCGTAGTCGGTTCGCATCCCCTCGGGGGGAAAAACAGTCCACACTTCAGTGATGGGCTGACATACAGATGCACATATCCTGGGGAACAGAAAGACAAGCAATAAGCGGGGTAATAGGCGTGTAAACACACTCTGGACAGAGCGCCAAACCACGCCCTGGTTAGGATAAGGCATGGGCAGGAGGGTGGACATGAAAACGCCTGAGTTCAGGCCATATATAGTCGCGACACACGTAGACTGGTCTGGATCCCGCAAGTGCCATGGGACAAGACCACACACTCAAAAATTGCAATGCCGATGACAGCGGCATCCGTTGCGCAACGTCGTATGGGCTTCAAGGCCCCAAGAGCTCAGAAAATATGAAGGTCAGTCGCCCTACCTGGTTTCCCAAGGATTCAGCAGGGGGGGAGTGACGAATAGAAGAAGAGAGGGGCCATCCTCCTCTGGATTCAGCAGGGGGGGGTATATGGCCACTCTGATGGCAGGTCACCGGAAGATGGGAGAGAGCAAGCAAGCAAGGGACGATCCGTCGACCTCACAAGCGCTCAAAACGCATCAGGGGAGAGCTCAGGGCGCTGATCAGGCACCGCTGGCTGCAATCGCCCGGGTGAGTGCTGCCAAGTCCGAGACATGGATCTTGGTCTTGTGCTTGCGGATGTACTCCATGAAGGGAGTGTTAACCCGCGGCACGAACGAGGAGACGGGTTCCCAGGTGTCGTGGGACGGCCCATAGCCTCGCCAACGAACCTTGAACTCCAGGCCTCCGGGTGCCGAGACGTTCGGACGCTGAGCCAGGATCTTCTCGACTGTATAGTCGTCCTGCTCAGCATAGTCATCGTCCGAGTCAGCCTCATGTGCGGCGTAGCTCAGGGACACATGTTGGCCACGGAGGTCGGGTTCCCGCACACGGAGTTGACTCTCGTGGCGCTCCTGGAACTGTCTGTGACCCACCTTGATGCGGTAGGTGTCCTCACCAATCCTGCGGACCACCTCTCCAGGTGTGAACCAGGTTTTGGTGCGGTGGGTGCCCATAGGGCGGGGTCTGATCACCCACACCGGGTCTCCCACCCTGAACTTCTGCGCTGTTGAGCTCGGGGCGGACTTCTGACGCTCAGCATGCTCGTTCTCGAGCTGCTGGCAGATGTCCCGCGCCGTTTGCTCCTGCCGCGCGAAGAATTCCTTGGCATCCATAGCCATACCATCACCAGACAAGGGAAGTCCCCGACCCAGGGGGTCCCTGCCAAACAGAATCTGGTGAGGGGACAAACCGCCCGGAGTGGGGGTGTCATGATGGGCCTTCAGAGCAGGCCACATCTCCTCAAACCAGTTCCGCCGTGGATTGGTGATGTGGATCTTGCGCAGCTTCTCGAACAGCTGCCGTCCAGCCACTTCAGCACGGCCGTTAGACCGGCTGAGATAGGCGACGCTCTTGGCATGACGTATTCCCATAAGGGAACACATAGCCTTGAACCAGCCACCAGTAAACTGGGGCCCTCGGTCACTGCAAATAGTGCGGGGGATGTCAAAGACGGTCAGCCAATGACAAATCATCATGACTGCCACTTCCTTGGCAAGCAATCCCTTTTTGCGTGCCAGAACGGCTACTACGTAGCCACTGTGGCGATCCACACAAAGAACCACACAGTCAAAGGTCTCCTTGCCAATGTGCACTTCGGGCATGGAGAAGATGTCCATGGCCACGCTCTCCATGGGCTGGTCAGGAACCGGGGTCCATTGGGCTTCCCCCTTGACGTTCCGGTTATCGGGATTGCAGGCCTGACAGACCGAACAACCCTTCCTGACCTTCTTGATGGCGGTGTAGAGAACGATGTGGTCGATCTCGAACCGGCGCTGCATGTCAAGGGCTTGCTTCTTGACCCCTGGGTGCAGCATGTGGTGGTGCCAAGCTTCAAAAGGCTCAAGCACCCGGGACTCTGGTACTAGCAGCTTACCATTCCGGTAGAGCTTGCCATCTTCCTCAGTCAGCCCCTTTGGCCACTTCTGCCCGTCGTCAGGGTCGGTCACAGCCCTATACTCGGCCGCAAAGGCCTCAGACTTGGCGTAATCGTCGGTCCAGTCGTCCTGGAGGCAAGACTCCGGGAAGAGGTGCTTGTCGGACTCAGCTCCCTCAGGGGCGAGTACTCTGACCGCTCTGCCCATCCTCGTTCCGAGGGGGGCATCCGCAGCCATGACGACGAAGCATTTAATACCCTCCTCCCCCATCAGGCGCTCCATCTCGATGATCTTCTTGGCTTCAGCGGTCTCAGCCTCATCGCCATGGGCAGAGATATCCGTCATGCCCTTGCTGGCGGGATAGGCCCACCTACTGAGACAGTCCGCCACGGTGTTATCCTTTCCAGGAATATACACAACCGTGAGGTCGAACTTGGCCAAGGTCTCATGCCATCTAGCCCGTCGGGAGGCGGGACCAGAGGGGGTGTCCACGTGCTCCTTGTGCCACGACTGCAGACTCTGATGGTCGGTGCAGACGGTGACGGGATGGAGGGCTATTTACCCAGCCCATTTCCTGAGAGCCATGACGATGGCATACGCCTCCTTTTCGCGGGGCGTCCACGTCCGTCTCTGGCCTTCCGCCAGGACTCGGCTCCAGAAGGCCACGGGCACGTGCCTCCCATCGTCAAGCACTTGCTCCAACACAGCGCCCACGGCGTAGTCGGAAGCGTCGGTGCGCAGGACGAACCCTCGGTCGGGATCCACGAGGTGCAGACCCACTGCGGATAGCAGCGCCTGCTTGATCCCCTCAAAGGCACGGTCGGAATCAGCATCCCAGACCAGAGCCTTCTTGGACCCCTTCTTGGTCTCCTCTCGGTTGCCCTTGAGCATGGTCGTCATGGGGGCTGCATACTCGGCATACATCTTGATATACCCCGAGTAGTAGTTGCAGAACCCCAGATAAGCCCGTAGCTCAGAGACCGATTTGGGCTTTTCCCAGTGCTCGATTGCGGCCACCTTGCCAGGTATGGGCTTTCGCTGGCCGTTCCCGACTACATGGCCAGCGAAGACCACCTCGCTTACCGCAATGGTGGCCTTATCACTGCTGCCCGTGAGTTTGTGCCGAACCAGAAGGTCCAGCACTCGAGTGACGTCCCTCTCATGTGCCTCCAGGAGCTCCTCGTAGCTCATACTGGGGTCCCCGGACGCGATGATCACGTCGTCCACGAAGGGGTCCGCACAGTCACGCACCGTCTCAAGCAGGTTCTCCAGCATCCGCTGAAAAGCCGCATTGCCATTGGTAACGCCCATAGGCATCACCTTCCACTGGAGAGGTCCGAGTGGAGTGCTCATGGCTGTGCAGGCACGGGACTCCTCGGCGAGAGGCATCTGATGATAACCATGTTTCAGGTCAATCACCGTGAAGATCCTCCGCCGGTGTTTTTTTTGCAGCATGTCCTCAATGAGGGGCAGCGTATAGCTGTCATGCTGCGTTTGGGCGTTTAGGCCGCGGTAGTCGACCACGAGCCGCCACTCACCGGCCACCTTCTTGGGGACGACGAAGCAAGGAGAGGCCCATTTGGAGTGGCACGGCTCAAGCCAGCCTCTCTCGATGAAGTCACGGAGGATCTTCTCCAAGGCCTCCTTCCTCTCGCCCCTCAGGGCAAACTCCCGGTGTCGATACACACGGGGGTCCTGCTTCAGTCGTATCTTGGCCTCGCCATACGGTCCACGCACTGGTGGGGGAAACACAGGCTTACCGCTGAAGAAGGTATCACCATACTTCTGCTTCAGCCTGGCCCTCAATGCCTGGATCTTGGGGCAGTCGTCGGACTCCGCCTTGGCTTTTCCGGGCACTTAAACCACGGAGCTTACTTGAGGTGTAGCGACCCCGCTCGGTCTCGGCTCAGGCGGTCTTCCCAGGTGGCTCAAAGGGCCATCTCTGGTCTTGCCTCGGAATAGATCGCCGTAGGTGGGTGGGTTACCCCCGATTGGCTCCTCCTGGCTGGACAAGTGGTCGAGCACCCTCTGCACGAAGGTGTTCCCATCATAGGAACCAGAGACGATCGAGTCCACTTCCCACCAGGCTTTGTCCTGGCCTTTGCCCTCACGCTGGTTTCCCCAGTCGTGAAAGGGCTGATCCATATACCCCTGAACCAGATCCAACTCCTCCTCAGTGAGGGGGTCTTCCGATTCTCCGATGTCAACAGGGGGAACCGCAAAGCATTGTCGCCATGGCTCTGCTATGATGCGGTTGACACAGACGAAGTCCGTGGTGTCGGCCTGATCAAGGCCCCCATCCATATAGTGGAATTCCGTTGGCCATCTCTGGGGTGGCATGGGCTGTCCCTTAGCGTCCTGATAGACACTCTCTCCAGCCGGTAGGACGACCTTGTTTAAGGTCATGTTGGTCAATGAGACTACCCAATGTCGGGTACTTTCCTCCTCGGTGCATCCCATAGGAACAACCAGCACTGCCTTGGAGCGGTCCTTGCGAATCTTCGGTATCGCTCTTGCAATGTCCCAACGGGGGCAATGGATCCACATCAAGCCCTGATGCGGACCCCAGTGCTTCTTCCACGCGGAGTCCTGTGCGCTCCAGTACTTCTCACACACCAGAAGATGGGCGGGGGTTCCTGAAGAGAACGCATCCAGGGCAAGATCTGAAGCTCCCAGGTCCGCAACCACTCGGCTCGCCGCTTCCGTTATTACGCCGTACTCCTGGTTTGCTTGCCCAGTTGGCTCAGTGTCCAGCGCGGCCACTTCGAGCTGATTGCGTTCGGGGTGGATCCATTGGCATTCCACATGGTGCTCAGGTGACGAAAGCCACGAGAGCTGGTCGTCCTGGTACAGGGTCATTGAGGCCTCGGCCGGGAGTACGCCGGAGTCCGTCTCCATCATGAAGTCGTATCCAACGATCATGTCCCAGTTCATCTCGGCCTCGTAGAAGCGACCGTGCAGGAGGATTTCCTTGCCGTGGTCTGGGCGGCTCAGCTCACGATGGTTCACGAACTGCAGCCCGATGGCCGCTTCCCTCGTGCCTCCCACCATGTACTGGCCGTTCGCCACCTTCAGCCTGACAGGTTTCCGACTGTATGTCAAACACTCTGGTCGAAGTAGGCCAGCCTTGACCAAGCTGACGTGTGCTCCCGTGTCGACCAACACGTCAGAGACCTTTTCCACTTCCCCGCATAAGGCATGGACCTTAAGGTGCAACTGCCGCTCACGCCATACTCGGCGCACGGCGTGCAAGCTCAGGATCTCCGGCCGTTCCAGAAGCTCAACAAGCGACTCGTGCAGGTCGTGGACAATGGGCTCAGGCTGCCCATCTGCAGCATCCAGCTGCGTTCCGGGTGATCCTCCGATACTCTCGGATAGATCTTGTAGTACATCAAACACATTCTTGGTCGCGAAGGATGGCCGGGTGCAAGGGTTCGTGCCTTCACTTGCCCTCACCCCGACACCGCGACTGTCGGGTGCCGGACCGGGCCTTCCGCCCGCGGCAATCCCTTTGTGCTTATCGACTCCCGACTGGGATGGTTCGGCGCTTCCCACGTCACCATCCTGCGACCGCCCTAGCTGGGGCCCTTGGCTGCAGGGGCTCCGCTAGGGGGCGTCGGTTGTGGAAGTAGGGGTTGTTTTCCGCATCAACCTCGTTGACGCCCTTCTTCCTTCCCCTTCTAGTCTTCTTGTCCTTGTCCTTGTTCTGGTCGTTCTGGTTGTTCTCCTTGTTCTTGCTGTCCGACCTGGGGACCCAGTTCCTCTTGATCTCCTGGATCTCCTTGGCCAACTCGGTCCCCTGCGACATCAGCTTGGAGAGCTCGTCCTTGTCCACCTCCACTTTGGCCTCCCGGATACCCGCAGGTGCACGCTTCTTCGACCCGTGCGCCTTCTTGTAGGCCTCCGTGTCAGCCTGGTGGGTGGGGCATGTTCTGTGGTCATGGTTGAAGCCTTTCTTCCTCCCATAACACACGAAACAGCCCTGAGGGTGAGCTCGTATGAACTCCCCAAAGGACAGCGGAGGGTCGCCAATGCGGCGAGGGTCCCTCTTCTCCTTCTTCTTCCAACCCGGCTGCAGGGGCTTCCAGCTTCCCCGGTTGCTCCCCGCGCTGTTGTGGGCCACGAAGGCGCAAACGGCCACCTCGGCGGGCTTATTGTCGTCATCGTCAACGAGAGCTTCATCGCCGTCGGCTCCCGCTGGGTTCATCGCAGCTTCCCCGCCAGATCCCTCGCCAACGTAGTTGACGTCGCGGTCGCCGGGCCTCAACCCGCGGGTGTGGTGGAGGTTCCGGTACTCCTTAAGTACTTCCTCTCCAACCCACTCCAGGATCTCGTCGCAGCTCATCCGCGCCGGGATGGCCTGCAGACGGATGGTCTGGCCGCTCACGTCACACTCCTCGAGGCGCCACATCGCGGTCTTCTCGCGATCGCCCGAGACGGTGATGAGGAGAGCGTTCCGCAGGGAGTGCCGTTTGACATCCCGGGCCACGTTCTTCCTCGTCCAAACCACCACGTTCGTATGATACTCTTTTGGGAGCATCATCTTGACCGTGTGGTTGGACTGGGCCCTCTTGGCTTCCTCCTTGGTGACCCTCTTGATCCATGCTTCTGGCAGCATGGAGAGCAGGCGAGCCTGCTCGTCACCCTCGTTCCAGTCCTCCACATTGCGGCGGAAGAGGGTGTATTGCCCTCGGAAGTCTCGCCAGTCCCGTAGGCGAATCTCCCGTCCATCATGCTGAAGCTTGATGCACTTCCACCGCTTGGCAGCCACCTGCGGAGCGTCCACCCGCTCCTGCTCGTTGAGCCACTTCTTGGCTTCCTTGAGGGTCTTGATTTTCCCCTCCTTGGTCGCCACGAAGTATAGCTCCTGGAGCACTTCCGGCAGGCGGTACCTGAACCGTCTGAAGACATACTTCTCCGCATCTGCGGGATGCATGCCTTCAGTGACGGTCACCCCCCAATCTTCCAGCTTCTCCAAGAAGCAGTCCAGGTTGAGGGGGTTGCCATCGTACATTGCGGGCTTGATGTCCTTCAAGTCTTCCCACACGGTGGCATCCTCGGCCTTAGAGACCATGAACGCCGGCCGCGAGGTCGACCGAGGTTCCCATCGGCCTCGCCCACGGACTCCCACGGCCGCCACGTCCATCTCTTCCATGGAATCCCTGCGGCTATGCCGCGGTTCCTCCATGTACGCTGAACGCAGGTGTTCACGCCGTACCCCTTCCATGTATGCCTCCTCATCACGGCGCCGGCGGCTGCGTTCAGCGGCCTCCCGTCGTACACCACGCGGCGGGCTGATGTCGAACTCCTCCAGGTCCTCCTCCGCCAACATCCCGACATCCCACTCCACGTCTCCTCTGGGGACCTCATCCCTGAGTCCACCATAACGTCCACCAGCCATTGGGATTGGCTCCGGGGCTGGTGCGGGGCGTCGGGGGCGTACCGGTGTCCGCGGTGAAGCACGGCGGTTGTGGTAGTCCGAACTGAGCCACTCATCACGCCCATCCTCACTGCGACTGCCGGGCGGCACGCGCTTGTTGCGGCGGCCCGCGCTGTGGTGAGAGGGGGCGGTGAGAGAGGGGGCACTGGCGCTGGTGCGACTCCTGGGGGCTCCGCCGGGGGCGCCGGGTCTGCCCGGACCTGGTCTGGGTCCCCAGCCGTCGTCCGACGACCCAGACTCCAGGGGTGGGTGGTCGCTGCCGACGCTCCCACGGGCTTCCAGCGCGTCCAGCCTCTGCTGCAGGCCGCTGATGACCTTGTTCAGCGACCTGGTCTTGCCCCTGGCAATGTCCAGCAGCTTCTGGGTGGCGGTGGCGACGCCGGCGCTCTTGACCATCTCGATCTTGGCGATGTCCAGCTCCCTCTGTGCGCGCGCGGCGACCCTGGCGATGCGAGTCATCTCGCCCTTGCCCGTGTCTACCTCGCGCTCGAGGTACTGGACCCTCCGGCGGAGGTAGATAATCCACCGCCGGGTGGCATCCGGGTCGCCGTCCCCTGGTGGGTCGTCGGGGTCCCCAGGGGGTCCTCCAGGAGGGCCTCCGCCGGGTCCGCCCGGTCCAGGGGGTCCTCCCCCGCCCGGTGGTCCGCCTCCAGGGGGTCCACTTGGTGGGCATCCTCCAGGGGGTCCTGATGGTTCTCCGCCAGGGGGTCCCGGTGGGTCTCCGCCAGGTCGCCTCGGTGGGTCCGAGGATGGGCGCTTCTTCGTGATGTCGAAGTCCATGTCGTCATCCTCGTCCATGTCGCCCCACCTGGGCTTCTCGGTCTCGGAAGACTCCGAGCTCCGGTAGGGAGGAGGGAGATCCTCATCCTCACCTTCCGGCTCCATGGGGACGTCTCCGCCTCCTCCGCCCGTCCAAGCCACCACTCGGCGATGTCGGCGGTCTCGTTCATCCCCGTCGCTGGCGGTGAAGAAGGGGTCACTGTCGTGGGGGTGTCCACCCGCTGGCCTCCGCAGCCTCTCGGGGGTCTTCGCCTTGCCCTTCCTCCGTCGATGGGCAGTGGGGCCACTGCTCCCACTGCTGCCCGTGTCCGCCTCATCCAGCGTCATCTTGGAGGAGGCGTCCCCTTCGAAAAGCTTTCGAAGGGTCTCCACTCGTGATCCTCCCGGGGGAGTCTCGCGGCGGAGTTTGGCCTCTGCCTCCTCCATTGCGGCGGCGGTGGCTGCGGCAGCTCGCCTTTCGGCCTCCTCCCGGGCACGAGCCGCCTCGGCTTCCCGGGTTTGCTGCAGCCGCGCCTTCTCCGCTTCCAACACCGCCAACTGCGCCTCCGTCTTGGCCCTCTCCTCAGCGACCTTCCGTCGCGTGGCCTCGATGGCGTCCTTCTTGGCGGTGTCCGCCTGGGCCTTCGCCGTTGCCTCGGCATGGGCCCTTTCCTCCGCCTCCTTCTTTGCCCTCTCTCTGGCAAGCGCCTCTTCCAGCGCCTTCACCTCGGCCTCCTTGCAGGCAATGGCCTCCTGCGTCAGGCGGGCTTCCTCGTCGGCTGCCGCCAACTCACCGTTGACCTGGGCAGTCGCTGCCCCATGGGCGGCTACGGCCGTGAATCCGGCCGCAATGGCCGCCACGGTTGAGGCGTGGATGGCCATGCCATGCGCCCACTCCGCAGCCTCCTCCTGGGCGATGCCGACGGCGCCCTCCATGGCAGCGCTGTGCTGCTTGGCCCGTTGCCGGGCAACCCGAAGGTTGCAGGGCACCCCACAGGCGCGCTCACAGGCGCGCGCCACGTCCCTTTGGTCGGGAGCGACGCTGCTGCTGGGGCTGGCCTGGTCGGCCGGCATCCTCCCGCGGTGGGCCGACTCCACGTCGCTGCTGGGGCCTGACTTCCTCAGGAGCAGCGGACGGGGCTTGGCCTTGGTCTGCTTGGCGACTTGGATGAAGTCGCCAAGGGTGGTGTGGCCGGGGTGGTGACCACCATTGGCCCGTTGGGGGCTGTGGGCTGGGGTTCCGCCCCTGGCGCCTTGGGCGGCTTCGGCGGCCAGGGATTCCTGGTACTCCCGCCACTTCCGGTCCCGCTTCCTGTCCCCGGCGGACCGCTTCTCCTTCCCCGGAGACGCGCTGCTGCTGCTGCCCTGCAGCCTGCGCTCGCTCCCCGGTTCCGGGAAGTTCTTCTCAATCATGTCTCACATGGAGACATTGATGGAGGCGCCCGACGGGTACTCGTTGGGCTTCTCGTCCTCCTCAATCCCGTCGGGGCGCAGCCCTTCGCCGGGCCTGTCTGGGCGGGTCCAGGTCCTCCAGCGCTTGTGGCGGAAGCGGTACTCATACCACTCCTCCACTGCCCGCAGGCGGTCCTCGCCCATGTCCTCGCGGAGCTCGAAGCTCCCGGGCATGCCGCCTTCGCACTGGGGATTGCTGTGGCGGTACTGCTGCCCCCACAGCAACCCACGCAGTAGGCGCGCCGCATGGGGGTGGGGCTGCGGCCAGGTCTTGCCCGCCTCGTCCCAGTTCACCATCGGTGCTCTCGATGGAGTGGTCCTGGGGTGGTTGTTGAGGTGGGCGATGTAGCACTGGACTGGGAGTGCGGCCGGTGCTGGTCGGCCGGTGGTTGTGGAAGTGGTTGACGCGACTGGGTGTGCGGCCTTGCTGGCCGGCCGATAGGATTCGCTGATGAGGGAGTCCTGGTCAGTCCACCTCCTTCACGGTCGCGGCGCTTCCGTGGTCGCTCAGGGCGATGCTCTGGGCGGCGCTGCGGACCGCTGCGCTGCGCTGTGCGCTGCGAGCTGCGAGCTGCTGCGCTGCGCTGCTCGGGGTTGGTGGCCCCGAGTGGCACGCGAGGGATGGGTAACCCCGCGGCGGTGAAACGCTTTTGACGCGTTCCCGTGGGGGGCCTGGCCACGGGACGCTGCGGTGGACACGCACAGGTGAGCAGGCAGGCAAAGCACTACGCTCACAAGGGCATCATTACGCTCGTGTCATGTGACAAAGCGTTTCAGGATCCTTGCCACTCTGAAACAAGGGAACGAAAGTATGTACAGCAACACATCAGGATATGTACACATGGGAGTAAGACTGGACTGGGGTAAGGGCATCACAGGACAAGAGACACTCAGTCCTAACGCATATCCCAATCCCAGGTCCGACCCTCTCGGTGGCTGGTGGGGGCGGGGGCTCAAACACAACCCATGCCCTGCTCAGTCCGGACCCTGAAACCCTGCCAATAGGGGAGGTGTCCTGCCCAGCCACAGGCGAGTTCCTGGTAACCAAGGGGCTCCAAGGCCAACCGACAGTGGCTCCCCATGCTCCCTTAATGGCAGGTCCGAACTCTCCTCTGAGCCAGAGAGATGGCCCCGCCATTATCCCCTAGGAGTTGGTAGCTGAAAATGGGCTGTTTCAGCCCAAACTGATATTAGCTCAAAAATCTCCAAAATTGTCCCCTTGTCTGGACCCGCCAGAGGTAGGGACGAGCCAACTGACCCTATGCCCTTCGAGTATGAACACCCTGGAGCCCTCACCCAACCTGGTTCCCTCTGGGGTCCTGGCATCAGGGCACCACGGGTTCATCAAGTGGGGTCATGATGCCAAAATCACCAAAATTGGCGTCATTCCCACGCGTGGCTCGCCCGGCCAGGGCAAGGCCAATGGCACACAGGGTAGGAGGCAGGACCTAGGACCTATATCTGAGTGTACAACGTGGAATTAGGTCTGGGCTCCCTGTGGGCAAAGAGATATGGGGCCGCCAATTGACCACACGGGGGGGTGAAATTGGGGTCCCAAAAGGGGGTCATTTTGGGTGCTCGAAATGAGCCAAAATTCGGGGGTGCTCCCAATAGTATATCTCCACGCCGGCTTGGAGATCGGATCCACCATTTCATACGCGATCCACCAGGAGTCCAACAGAGACTCCCATGCTTTTGGCTACAAAAGATCTCCATGCCAATCGGCGTGGTGACAGTCCCAATTGGGGCCACAAATGCGGGAAATGGCAAAACTGTCCACACTCACTTTGGGCTAGCACCTTAACGAAGGTTGCTCCGCTTCGCCCACGTGGTGTGTGAACCATGGGGACCAATATGCATAACACCCATGTCATATATGGTCCATTGGTCCATGCGTCCGGCGTGCACGGGTGGGCTGAACATAGTGCACGGCGGGCGGAAAAAGTGGAAAATTGCTCAAAATGGCCGAAAATGCGCACACTCATGGTTGGGGCAAATGAGGCACATGCCCGACTTGGACCGGAGTGTGCCATAGGATTGGTATCAAGTCATATGTGTCCAACATATCTTTTGGGCGTCGCCCAACTCCTCCGGTATTGGGAATGGAGGGTCGCCAAGTGAGCCCATGATTTGGGATAGGCCCAAATTGCCAACATGGCGGCCACGGTATGCAAAGCCCAAGAGGAGTTATTCGCCGGGTCCAAGATATGTTGGGCACCGAAAGTTGTACCCTCATAACATACTTGGGTCATGATGTCAATTGAGCGCAACGTTGAAATACACGGTCGCCACTTGACATCATGACGGGCAAAAAAACAGCAATATTGGCGAAGAAACACCCAAAAGTGCCTTGAAAGGGGCAAAAATATATTATAATATCTTCGGCTTGGATTGAGTAATCGACCAATCCTTCTAAACACAATGACTTGACACCAATGACCTTTGATTCCACATATGTGCTCCACTTGGGGCGCTTTGAAAGGTTACGAGCGCTACTTCCCAAGTGGGCACATGAAAATATGGAAAATTGCAAAACACACACCTTGCTCCCAACGCATCGCTTTGGGATCGCCACACAAGCTTCCCTCCACGAAGGTTAGGCTTGCAATTGCTTGTAGGAAGTATGGAGAAGAGGCTTGCGCAATATGAGGTCCATTGGCGGGTTTGGCTTGGAGCGATGGACCTGCCAAATGGGCACGCAACACAACACGAGGCACATACTCCATATTGCCCAAAAAGGTAGTTCCCCCCACGATATGTCATGCCCCTCCAAGGGCATAACTTTGTGTCAATCGCTCATAGGAACTCAAGGAAAGTTCCTATACAACACCAACACTCGCGCGCTACACTCGAAAGTTATCTTAACGCACGCAGTATCATGGCCAAAGAGTTATAACGCAAACTCTACCCTCTTGACCATGATCCATTACGCTAGCGCGCACGTGTGGAGACGCAAGGCGTATAATGCTTCCCAAATTACGTCGGGACTATTGTGAATACATCCCACGTTTTCTTATTGTCATTCCTCGCAAGCGGCACGAGATATGACCCTCACAAGTGGCCTCACGAATCAACTTTG
Organism: Eutreptiella sp. 'Long Island Sound 2002'; assembly: GCA_964036045.1. Taxonomy (NCBI): domain Eukaryota; phylum Euglenozoa; class Euglenophyceae; order Eutreptiales; family Eutreptiaceae; genus Eutreptiella; species Eutreptiella sp. 'Long Island Sound 2002'. The sequence goes on along the minus strand of CAXIWF010002009.1, from coordinate 20,824 downwards.
TTTTGCCCATATCTCTAAGACAAATGGAGGGCAAGACAAAAGGAAACGTTGATTCGTGCATAGGGAAGCACGTAGGTCCACTCGAAAGAGGTCAAATCAAGTGCGGGGATGTCGAAGTTGAAAATCCGATTTCGACATCCTGAAAAATTTGGACTGAGGTTGCGAGTGTAAGATGTGAAAATTGCGGATGCATCAATGCAATTCCTGAAGACTTTAGAGTCTTCGTCACGATTTGCGCTAAAATATCTGTATATAACAGTTAAACTGGCGGTTACGGTAAAGTCGTGAACTAACCGCCAGCTGTCAAAACAGTAAATATCAGAACGGAAGCGTAAAAATTGACGGAAACAATATGAAAATAAAACCCTGTTGATTCCTGATATTCTGATATATAAATCTCCGCTGGCGGCGCATCGGTTGCCGATGCGGGGCTTTACGGAACGGAACACGCTCCCGCCGGGCTCGCACCGGGCGTCAACGGGCGTCTTACCTTCCGTACATGGGGTTAGTGGACTGGAGACCGGTCTTCCCTTCCGTACATGGGGTTAGTGGACCGGAGACCGGTTGTATGCCCTACCCTAGCCATGGGGTTCTGGGTACCGCTTCACTAAGATAAAAATGCTAGTGTGCTTAATGCATCTCTAATACAACTAGAGTATGCCTCAAAGCATTGGAAAAGCACTTTTTCTTGCTCCTCCCTTGTGCTGTGGTGGCCACCACTGTCGCATTTGAGGAAAAAGGGTATTTTTCTTGGCCTTTCCTTGGTTTCCACATCTACTTTAAAATACCTATGGCCTCCCTCACACTGGAAAAATGGCCGCTCACCATGGCTGGCGCCTTTTTGCTGCTGTGTTCGTGACATTTCCTACAGAAAGCTCAGCGCTCATGGCGCTGCCGGGGTTCCTGTGGCTTGGTTGGGTTAGGTTTGGAGCATGCCAAAAACATGTGCATGTGCATCCCTCCCTCCAAGACGCAGCGCAACATAAACCCAACGCAAGACGCAATATACACACTCGCATGGGTTCTCGTAAACCTGCAGGCGACCTGTGACCTGTCTTAGGGCGAAGGGAGTCGTTAAAAAAATTAAATTGCCCCTTGGTGGGGTCTTGGGTTCTGCTCAGTCTCTCCAGGCTGCTGCGTTTCGGCCCGAACACGGCCTACTCAGCGAGCCTGCGCTCGGGTATCTGTACAGACATGAATGGGAAAATTATGGACGAATCCACGCAAGCGCGAAGCGACAACACCTAAATCCGTCAAATGCCGGCCTAGAATTTTTCTAAGGCAACACACCTGAGCAGAATCGAATTGTGCATCAGATGCACATTTTTATAAAAATTGTAGTCATCTCTCGATTTTTTAAATCAAGAAATTCCTACGCAGAAAAAGGCGGCGCGCAGGAGCGGCTCCTAGCGAAGCACCGGAAAATACAGAAATGATGAGATTATAAACGTATGTCTCACGTAGACAGGAAAATGACGAGACACACATAAATAAATAAACATACAGTTTCCACCCACACTGACAGAAAGAATCAAAAATCCAAGAATTCCAAAATCAACGAAAAGACTTCAATGCATCAGGTATAAACCTCAGGTGTGCTCGTCTGGTATGCAGCATGCACATTGCTCGTCTCGTGTCTCCGTGAACGAGTCTTGTAGCAGCGCTAACAAACGATAGAGGGCTAGAAAAGAAAGATTGCAGATGATTAGAGGTAAGATCAGGGCAAAAATGATGGCCTTTGGCCAGCGAGTGGTTGTCAGGGGGGGCTAACGGTCCTGTCCTGCGATGCAATGCGGGGCAACCATGACAACTGCTCGTACACACCAACCTCCCTTTTTTGTAGCACTGATTAGAACATACACACGCGTGCATAAACGCTTGCTTCGCTTGTGTCTCGTTTCTGCTCTCCCTTGCTTTGCTCTCCAGCGGTAGGTAAGGTGAGTCAGCCCAGGAGGGGCCACCCCCTGGTGGAGTTCGTGATCCTGGTATGGATTGTGGGAAAAGAGAGCGATTGACAGTACCCTCGTGCATACTCGTGCATTCACACATGCATTAAAGGGTAGGCCACGCGAAATGCGCACGGTAAACCTTGTTTAGGTTACCCAGGGGCTCCTCGGTACGTTCTTTAAGAGAACCTGAGGAGTGTCTTAACACTTGCTTGCTTGACAGGGGTGTTTGAGGACAGCGTATTATAGGTCACACTGAGACGCATATAATACTTGGAGTGTGGCTTGGTTCCTCAGCCGCAAACACCCCTTCATTGGCCTTTGCTTTACAGGTGGGCAGGTAGGGTGATTGGTGCAGTCCCTTGAGCCGTGCTAAAACATACGGCGCTGATCACACAAACAATTAACTGCGCCCCAGCCTGGAGTGGCGAGGGCAGTTCAACTCCATCGACATCCACGCTGTGCACGCCACCTGTGTGCCTCTCCCCTCCAAGCCCTAGCAGGGAAACGTGTTGTGACGTCCCTGTTAGGCCACAGTTGCTTAGCAGCGCTGTGTTCTCTTGTCTTCTTCGCAGGAGGGTCATTAGGACCCACGACTTTATCTTCAACACCACTCAGTAGAGCGTGCGTGTAGGAGTGGTAGTCCTGAGTGGGGGCTTGAGCCAGTTGCAGAAGTGCTCGCCCACCAGGATGGTGCCACTGTAGGTAGGGTGTGTAGAGCAGTGGTGTCTCCCGTCCCGCGTGCTTTTCCACGTGGGCAGGGGAGTGCGTTAGCTTTTGGCCTTTAGCAAAAATGGGCGTTTTGTATGCCCGTAGCACACTTGGCCACCCCTCCCCGCTAGTAGGTACGGCTTTTGCCGTCTTCCCCCATGGATAGGCGCCAGCACAGAAATTGGGCGCCATAGGAGTGGTACTAGTAACTGACTAGGACCTTCGGTCCCACATCAGCGAAGCCCGTTGATTCGGGAGCCACGCCCGGGAGAGAAGTGAGACACACACAGACATACGTAGCACACTTAGGGGTAAGGTTCAGTCCCTAGCTTTAGTCTTGGAGGCAAGCGTCTCAGCGAGCCTCAGCAACTCACCAAGGTTGTTCTGGGACAGGTAGTCAACCAGAACTGAGTTTAGGCGTCCCTCAGGTAGAACAAACGCAGAGAAGGGTTCCCAGGTGGCCTCTTCGACTCCAAACCCTTACCAGGGGGTGACGAAGCGGCAACCCCGGCGGTAGCATTGGCGTAGGACAGACTTCACCAGGTAGAAGCCCTCCTTGGCTATCTCCTGGGCGTTCATGTTGGGGAGTTCCCCTTCAACTTCCATAGGGCTGGCAGCCCCTTGTAGGTCTAGGGCGGCAATTTCCTCATCGTTAAGCTCCCACTCTTCCCCACAGAGGTCTCCAGGATCATAGTAGCGCTTCAGATGTTGAGCAGCGCACACCAGGGTCCCCCCTAGACCGGGAGAACACCGCAGGGTGGCACGGTGTCCATCCACAGATAGAATCTTGTAGGGCCCGAAGTATGGGTCGTCACTGGTAGAGCGTGGCCAGGCGGGTAGTCGACTGTGGTGCACCAGCACCCAGTCCCCCTCTTGGTAGGTTGCCGGTACTTGGTGCTTGTTCTTCTTGTTCCACTGACGCTCCCTCACTCTCTTGAGCATAGCCTTGGCCTTGTCCACCTTCGCTTGTTGCTCTTGGACCCACTCACCCACAGAAGAATGGGTGTCCCCTGGATAGGGGGCATGTAGGAACCACGCCGGGCGCCCTAGGAATAGCTCATGGGGCGAGTAGCCAGTAGCTGAACTCTCTTGGGAGTTCATCATCAAGGATATGACGGGGAGGAGTCTCACCCAGTGTCTGGTGCGTTCAGTTTTGCACCATATCCTTACATCACATAGGGGGTTGCTCGTGTGCGAGTAAGGGACCCCCGTAGACACCTGGTCATTGAGGGATCTCAGGACCCTCTTGTACCAGCCGGTATCTGAGCGTACTCGTACGTTCTCATCGGAGTTGATCTCCTTGGGCACCCCATAGACACAAAACCACTCCTCCAGGAGTATCTTGATAGTCTTCTCCCCGTTAATGTGCTTGGTACATGGGAACACCCTGGTAAACCTGGTCAACCCACAGGTTACCACGAGGGCGAAGTCATAGCCCCCGAACTTCGGCATCTCCGTGTAGTCCACGTATAGAACACTGTTAGCACAGTGAGGGATGTGCAGGGTCGAGTAGAGACCTCTGTCTCTGATATCCCCTGGTTTGCAGCACGTGCACGGGCACTTGTCCACGATAGGCTGGAGGGTTTTCCGCAGTTGGTCGTCAGTCCACGTAGTGCGGAACCACTGCTTGAATAGCCTCAGGGTACGGGCAGCACCCACATGACCGCTGGACTCATGGGTCCACTTCAGCAGCGCTGGGACTCTGTCACTAGGTACCACGATGCGTTCATCGTGCCAGAGGTAGCTCTTGTCCCTCTTCCTCTGATCTTGGTTGACAAGGAGGGTTTCAAGGCGTTTCTCCAGGCGCTTGTAGATATCCCCAAACTCTTTCAGGTACTCCGATTGTTGGAGTCCATCCAGGGGGCGTATCATAGTCATATTGAGGTCCAAGTGGACGTCCATACGGCTGAACGCCTCCTTAGCCAGCGCTTCAGACCGGGCACCAATCAGGGCGTCAAAGTTGTTGCAGCTGATGTAGTCTGCACACTCGTCCGTCACTCCCTGGATATGATGTACCGTCAGCCGTAGTTGACTGAGGTAGGTCCACCAGCGCCGGGGCTTGGCCTTCTCAGGTGGGGGGCCCTTCTGGAAAGTGCGGACCGGCTCTTGGTCGCAAAGCCAGACCACAGGGTTACTCCCCAACAGTCGTGATTGTGAGGATAGCACTAGCATACCTGCGAGCAATTCCTGCTCATAGGTGGAGTAGTTCCCCCTAGCCTCATTCCACTTCCAGTTCCAATGGCCCAGAGGTACTAGGACCCACTTGTCGTCAGGGTAGCTGTGCTTGAGGGTTCCATCTCGGTTGAGACCTTCCGTCCCCCATTGGGAAATGGCCGAGTCGAACTCCTCTTTCTCTAGTGCTTGCCATTGGAACAACGTTCCACCACCGCCCAGATTGCTGGCGTGGGTCACCAGGATCATCTCCCCTTGTGCCCTAGGCATGCCCAAGCACTTAGCGTTGGCCACCTTGTCTTTGAGCTCGTCAAACGCTTGTTGCAGTTGTGGGCCCCAGCGCCAGGTAGTACTCTTCTTGATCAAGTCCGTCAGAATGGCGCTGGTGTAGGTGAGGTTTTTGATATGGCGGCGATAGAAGTTGCACGCCCCAATGAAACTGCGTACATCATGAAGTCCTTTCTTGGGGTCTTCGTGTCGTACCTTAGCGTCCATCAGGGGTTTGGCCTTAGAGGCCGCTGGGGTCCACCACCCATAGCCAACGTCAAACCCCAGGTACTGCATGGTCTCCTGCATGAACTCACACTTCTCCAGCTTGAGTCGTGTGTGGTTCTCCTGGCAGACCGCAAAGAACTCACCTAAGAGGATTAGATGGTCCTCCTGGGTGTTGGTCCCGGGGCATACATCGTCGATGTGTGCTTCCATCTGAGCCCCACGGAATATAAGTTCCTGCACCTTAGGTCTCCTTCGTAGGATGGAGAAGATCTTGTTCATCAGCTCTTGGAATAGAGCAGGTGCGTTGGCCACGCCAAATGGCATGACCTTCCACTTGAACACCCTCCCCTGAGGGGTGATGAAGGCTAGTAGCTCCTGAGCGTTGGGCGTCAGGTCCACTTGCCAGAATCCGCTCCTCTTGTCCATCTTGGTCTTGTAGCGACAGGAGGCTATCTTCTCAAGGGTAAACTCCATATTAGGAATGGACCCTGAGTGGTTCAATGTTTTCTTGTTCAGCTCTCCGTAGTCCACTACCAGCCATTTGTCTGTAGACCCAGGTTTAGCCACCAGGAAACAGGGGCTGCAATGTTGTGGGTAGTCCCCGTCCTTGTACTCCAGGACTAGGCTAGCGTCGATACATTCTTGTATCTGTCGCTCAATCTCGTCGGCCTGCTCTTTAGGAGCTGGATAGGGTCTCCTCCGGATCTTGTGACCCACGAACTCAGGCTTCAGCTTGAGGTCCATCTGTACCAGCTTGTCACATGAGGCTGGAGGGGCTAGTTCTCCGAACACCGCCAGATAGGTTCTTATAAGCTTCTGCACCCGCGGGTCCAATAGCTTGATCTTGTACTCCATGTCCTCGTCAGAGTGTAAGTTGCTTGCCCCCTGAGTAATAGACGTCGGGAGGTGATCCTCCACCGACTCTTCGCCCTTGGTAGTGTCCTTCAATCCTTGGTAGGCATATAGTAGGTCTTGTTCAACCATCTCCGATGGACGATGGCAACATAGGCACGCTCGAGGGGGTTCACATACACATTCCTCTGAGAGGTCGTCCTCCTCTGGGGTCCTCACATGGGCGCCCCACACGCTCTTCATGAGCTTAAGATCTACCTCCCTTTGCCAGGTGGTGATCTTCTGTTCAAGGTCCTCCTTCAATTGGGATAGATCTCCCATACGTCCTTGCTTCAGTGGCCATGAGCTGCGGGTAGGCTTAGCGTAGCATAGCTTTTTCGCCACCAACTTCCTCTTGGAGTCCACATACTCCCTTAGCCTGGATCGAGGGTCCAGCTCTTCGTCAACGGGGTCTTCCACCCTCATGGAGAGTAGGGGTTTCAGTGGGGCGACGTACTCGGCGTTCTCCACTTCCTCCACACAGGTCTGCACGAAGAAGGCGTCGTGCTCAGTTTCGTCATCCGAGTGGATAGAGCTAGGTAGCTCGGATAGTCCACACTCAGAGACTCCATCAGGAACAGGTACATGGCAGGGAGAGTTGGGGGCGTGGGTGTTAGTCACGACGTACTCATCTCCTCCGGGTGTAGTCTCAATAGCATCTTGAGGTCGTAGTCGATCTTTCAAGTCACCCAAGGCGAGTCCATCGCTTTCTCGTTGTATAGCCTGGACCAGAGTCGGGTCCAGATCCTCCCAGGGGATGGAGGTAAGACCTCCGTCCACCACGCTGAGCATACTCCCCCATCCGGGGTTCCCAATAGGCGTCTTACGCCCCAGAGGCACGTAGATGGCCTCATCAGGTAACCGAACAGAGCTGATAGTCAGCCTGTCCAAAAGGTTTCGCCAGTACTCGTTGCCCCCATCGGCTCCCCAATCGGGGGAACACAGGACCATACGGGAACGTTCCAAGGCCATCTTGGTCAGGACCTTCCCCAGTTCACTGAACCTGGGGTTCCCGTAGGCCATCCCGAAAGAGGGCCAGTAAAATTTGTAGCTGCAGTTCTTCCCCTTGCTGCAGTAAAGGTCCAGTACATGCTGCTTGTCGCTGGCGAACAACTCCACACTCAGGTCTTCTCTACAGTAACCCAACTCCTTCAGACCTTGGTCTAGGACTTTCCCCAATAGTTGATAGTCCTCAGTTTTGGAGGCCGCCATCATGTTCGAGGGCTCCTCCTTCGATAGCCTCAGGTAACTCGAGGTATGTTCCGACTGCTCCAGTGGCACAGACTCTCTGCCACTGCTGTGGTCCACGTAGAGGAGGTAGGGCGCTTGCAGCGTCAGGGATTGTATCTGGGAGTGCTGCACAAAGAAGTCAGTCCCCAATACAAAGTCGAAGGCCTCAGTGTCCATCACATAGAACCGATGGGCGATAGTCCGGGAGCCCATAGGTACCTGCACTCCACAGTCCCCGCAGCTGTGCACCACATGTCCATCCCCCATTCGTATAGCCGCGGTGGTCATGGTGTTCTTCAGGCTCCCACAAGATAAACTTTTCTTGGCCACTGTAGATATGGTGGCGCCAGTATCCAATACCCCCAGGTATTCACGTCCCCCTAGTCGGATACGTACCCAAAACACCAGGTCCTGGGCGCCACCGGAGCGTCCTCGTCAGAACTCTGCGGGACAGGTCACCTCGAACCCCTTGTTCCGCAATTTGCGGGCCAGCCTCATGAAACGGCTTCGGTTCTTAGCGTTGCCGTCATCACCACCTTTGTGCTCCCGCTTGGCCCCTTGTTCTCGCTGGGCCTGTGTTTGTGAGCGTGTGGTTGGACCAGACTGCCCTCCAGAGGGCTCGGAGTTCCCCCCTGGACTAGGGTTGGGATTGCCTCCGTTCTTGTCCGTGTTCTTGTTGTCCTTGTCCGGCTGGCGGTTAGCGCCTCCTCCTCGTCCACCTTGACTCTTGTCTTGCCCTTGTCCACGTCCTTTCGACTTGCCCTTGCCGGAGTCGTTGCCTTTGCCTTTGCCTCCACCTTTGCCAGAGCCCTTACCAGGATCCTCACCCTTCAGCTTCGCCTACAGGCGCTGCTTGTGGTAGCACTCATCCTCGTAGTGCTTCCTCTTCCCACAGAAGGCACAGGTGATTGTGCACCTGTAGTGATCCGGCAGCTTCGCCTTGGCGCCGGTGTTGGTCTCCTGCTGCTTCCCTTGGACTACGAAGCAGTCTCGCTGCTCGCAGTCAGCGGCGTGCTGCAGGAGGCCCTGCTCGTCTCTGGTATCACACCCGAAGAGCTCCTTGACATTTTTCATAATACAGGCGTGTTTGGGGGTAGTCCCCTGCCCAGGTCTGGGTCCTCGGTACCCTTTGCCATGGTATCCAGAGCCTCCATCTCCAGGACGGTAGTTGTTCAGGTGCTGGTCGCTTTCGTTCTCCAGCGCCAGCTCCAGGAGTAGTACACATAGATCCTCGTAGTGGAGGGCTCTAGCCTTGCGCTCTGCCGTTGAACGGCACTCGTCCCACAGCTCCTGAGGGAGCTTAGCCACCAACCAGAAAAGCAGGTCGTCGCTGCTGTAGGAACCGGGCGTCAATCGTCCAGCCCAGTGATCCAGGTCAGCCAATAGCTCAGAGACCCTGCCAGGTTTGGGGTTGTTGGGCAGCATCGGCAGGTTCTGGATCTCGGCCCTGATGGAGAGGGCGGTTTCATAGGTCGGGTACTGCGTCTCCAAGGCAACCAACACATCGGCAAAGGTGGCGGACTTGGTCACGATCTGTCTGACCTGCTTCTCCAGGTACTTGGTCTTGCAACACTGCAGGAGCAGATCGCACTTGACCCGTCCACTAGCGTGGGTTCGGCCGGTCAATCGGAGAAACCGGCCCAAATTCTCAGCGAACTCGCTGAGGTCCTTGCCTGTGAACTCAGGCAGGTTCACCACGATCTTGGAGGTGGCAATAGCCTTAGCCTCCTGAGACCTGCGTTCCTCAGGGCGTCGGGTCTTCCTCTTCTTCTTCTTCTTCTTCCCACTTGGGTTCTCGGGGTCCTCCGGGTCGTCGTCCTCCGAGGGCGAAGCAGAAGTCATCGACGGCGGCTCATCATCGGAGGGGTCTCCGCCTAGATCACTGGAGCCATAGGGCTCCACGTCAACCATTGCCCTCAGGGCTGTCAGCCCCAGCCTGTCCAGCTCGGCTCTCGTAGAATTCGCCACGTTACTGTAGGGTGGCTGGGCCGTCCTCGGCACGAAAGGGCTTCTAGGTATCGCTGCAGGGGTCGGCATCGGTCGGCTCCTCAGGCTCCCCAAGGTGTTTGTCAGCCCTGCCGCCAGGTGGTTGGCCTGTACTCGATGGGGTGACATTCCCATCGTGGTAGGTGACGCTTGGGGCGGTATCAGGGGCTTCAGTTTCTCTCGAATCTCTTGAGTGGGGTCGCCAACAATTTTAGAGGTGGCTCCTCGGAGCACCTCGTTGATCTCCGACCGCGTCAGGGACCTGTTGGAGGATCTCTCCGATCCTCTACTCCTGCCCCCGCATGACTCAGGTCCTCTCCTCAACCCACTCAGGGTTGCATACCCAGGAACATCCACATAGGCTCCCGTAGCGGGTAGAGGATGGTGATAGTCAGCCGCATACCATCGCGGCGCATAACTGGAGGTCACCGGCTCACTGGTAGTAGTTGCCTCTGGAAACGCAGTGGTAGGTGGGTTCACACCATAGGCAGGGTAGGTAGGCATACCAGTAAGCCCTATACTCTCAGCCATAGGCGGGTTGGTTATGGGTGTGGATGTTGCAGCGGCTAGGTCTGCAGTTGGGAGTGTGGTGGTTATAGGAGAGGGTGATGCGTGGAGGCCAGAAGCGCTTGGTGCGCCCTCGAAGGTAGGATCATTCGTCGGGTCGTGCCCTTGGTCTGCTCCTTTGTCTGCTATGCTTTCTCCAGCATCCTTCTCGCTCTCCCTTTTTCTCTTGACAGGATGGGTGTCCACCTCCTCGACTGAGAGGGCCCGGACGGCCGACTGGAGTCCTTCCATCGAATCCTCCGCCACGTCCACTGGCCCATGTAAGGGCTCCGAAGGTACAGCGCTAGGTCCAGGTCCAGGTTCACCAGGTGCTGGCATTGCTGGTGCCTCAGGCGCCGTCTTCACGTCGGTGTCCTCTTTCTTGGTGTCCATATTCGTTTGCCCTTCTTGCTTATATATGACTGATCTCAGCGCACTGGATGTACGGCACAGGGTTGCTGCCGGTACGCAGAGACAGTCTGCCTCTTGCTACCAGAGGGTTTTATAGTGATTTCAACACTGTGGGTTTGTTGTGCCTCTCCTGCTGCTTGCTGCTGGTGTAGGGTTTCCTGCTGCTTGTTTTTGATGAGGAAAATGTTTTATTTGCTGAAATACAACCAATCCAGGATACCCCAAGCCAGAGATAAGCAAGTAGAAGAGAATCAGGATCAAAGCATGAAGGGCTGCAGTGTAAACAGTGAAAGATGTAAGAATATTCACAGAAACTGCAACTCAAGGCAAATCGGATCGCATATTCACAAAGATAGTTGAAATGTTTTGGAAAAAGAGTTTGAAAACTGCCCCATAGTCACTCAATCTCCATAGTGCCATCTCAGGAGATGTGCACTCTTTGTTTTGGGTCCCATATATGCTGAGGTGGCATGGCATGTGGTGATGAGGTCACTGCCATGTCACATGGGATCTTCCTACTTAGCTAGGCTGACCGGGAATTGAACCCAGGACCTCTCAAAAAGAGGTGCCCCAGCCCCCTAGGGTGCATACCACTAGGATAGCTAAGAATTCATGGGACAACATAGATAAATTCATAGGCTCTGCCCTGGATATGTCAGTTCTCAGTCAACTCTGGAAACGATGAATAGCCTCACATTGATAGGAGATTAAGGGGTCCACTCCATATCCTGATTTAGTGTTTGGTTCCATAAGTCAAAATGTGTTTTCACCCATTTTGGTTAGGCCAATACTAAGATAAAAATGCTAGTGTGCTTAATGCATCTCTAATACAACTAGAGTATGCCTCAAGGCATTGGAAAAGCACTTTTTCTTACTTAGCGAAGCGCCGGAAAATAAAGATAATAAAGAATAATAAAGATTATAAACGTATGTTACGCAGAATGACGAGAATGACGAAACACACATAAATAGACTAACATAAAGATTCCAGCCACATTGGCAGAAAGAATTCAGGATTCAAGATTTCAAAATCAACAGAAGAACTTCAATGAATCAGGTATAAACCACAGGTGTGCTCGTCTCGTATGCAGCATGCACATTGCTCGTCTCGTGTCTCCGTGAACGTGCCTTGTAGCAGCGCTAACAAACGATAGAGGGATAGATTAGAAAGATTGCTGATGATTAGAGGTAAGTCCAGGGTGATTAGACATACACACATATGCATAGCGTCGTTTCTCGCTTGTGTCTCGTTTTTCCTTCACCTTGCTTCACTCTCCAGCGGTGAGTAAGGTAGGTAAGCCCAGGTGGGGCCACCCCCTGGTGGAGTTCGTGATTGTGGACAAGATTAGGAAGAAAAACAGAGGTTGACGGTAAACCTGTGCATGCTCGTGCATTCACACACGCATTAAAGGGTAGGCCACCCGAAATGCGCACGGTAAACCTTGTTTAGGTTACCCAGGGGCTCCACCCCACGTTCTATAAGAGAACGGGTGGAGTTTCTTAAGCTTGCTTGCTTGATAGGGGCGTTTGTGGACAGCGTATTATAGGGCGATCTGAGAAGCGTATAATACGTGGAGATGGTCTTGGTTCCTCCGCTGCAAACGCTCCTTCATCCGCCTTTGCACTTCAGCTGGGAAGGTCAGGGTGAACTGGTGCAGTCCCTTGAGCCATGCTAAAATATACGGCGCTGATCACACAAACAACAAGCTACCACTCAGCCAGGAGTGGCAAGCGTAGGCCGACATCTTCAACATTCACGCTGTGCACGCAACAAGAGCACCCCTTCCCTCCAAGCCCTAGCAGGGAAACGCGTTGTGGAGTCCCTGTTAGGCCACAGAAGCTTAGTAGCTCTGTGTTTTCTTGCACTCTCACAGGTGAGCCGCTAGGGATCTTGTCTTCATCCTCAACGCCACCAAGTAGAGCGTGCGTGTAGGAGTGGTAGTCCTGAGTGGGGGCTTGAGCCAGTTGCAGAAGTGCTCGCCCACCAGGATGGTGCCACTGTAGGTAGGGTGTGTAGAGTAGTGGTGTCTCCTGTCCCGCGTGCTTTTCCACCTGGGCAGGGGAGTGCGTTAGCTTTTGGCCTTTAGCAAAAATGGGCGCTTTGTATGCCCTTAGCACACTTGGCCACCCCTCCCCGCTAGTAGGTACGGCTTTTGCCGTCTTCCCCCATGGATAGGCGCCAGCACAGAAATTGGGCGCCATAGGAGTCGTACTAGTAACTGACTAGGACCTTCGGTCCGACACCAGCAAAGCCCGTTGATTCGGCAGCCATGCCCGGGAGAGAAGTGAGACACACACAGACATACGTAGCACACTTAGGGGTAAGGTTTAGTCCCTAGCTTTAGTCTTGGAGGCAAGCGTCTCAGCGAGCCTCAGCAACTCACCAAGGTTGTTCTGGGACAACTAGTCTACCAGAACTGAGTTTAGGCGTCCCTCAGGTAGAACAAACGCAGAGAAGGGTTCCCAGGTGGCCTCTTCGACTCCAAACCCTTCGCAGAGGGTGAAGAAGCGCCAACCCTGGCGATAGCGGTGGCGTAGGACAGACTTCACCAGGTAGAAGCCCTCCTTGGCTATCTCCTGGGCGTTCATGTTGGGGAGTTCCCCTTCAACTTCCATAGGGTCGGCAGCCCCTTGTAGGTCTAGGGCGGCGATTTCCTCATCGTTCAGCACCCACTCTTCCCCACAGAGGTCTTCAGGATCATAGTAGCGCTTCAGGTGTTGAGCAGCGCACACCAGGGTCCCCCCTAGACGGGGAGAACACCGCACGGTTATACGGTGTCCATCCACAGATAGAATCTTGTAGGGCCCGAAGTATGGGTCTTTGCTGGTAGAGCGTGGCCAGGCGGGTAGTCGGCTGTGGTGCACCAGCACCCAGTCCCCCTCTTGGTAGGTGGCCGGTACTCGGTGCTTGCTCTTCTTGTTCCACTGACGCTCCCTCACACTCTGGAGCATAGCCTTGGCCTTGTCCACCTTCGCTTTTTGCTCTTGGACCCACTCACCCACGGAAGAATGGGTGTCCTCTAGATAGGGTGCATGTAGAAACCACGCCGGGCGCCCTAGGAATAGCTCATGGGGCGAGTAGCCAGTAGCCGAACTCTCTTGGGAGTTCATCATCAAGGATATGGCGGGGAGTAGTCTCACCCAGTCTCTGGTGCGTTCGGCCTAGTCGATGGGCCGGTACCCAACCTGCTTATGTAGTTTTTCACCGTGGACAACTCAAAAATCGAAGTTTCCGAAGCTTTTTGAGTTTCTGACCACACAATATTCTGCAGTCACGTGTTTTTCACCCTATTTGGGTATTGGGTGGGGCGGGGGGACTCCGGAGGGATTGGTACACAACCTGCTGATGCAGCCTTTCACTCTGGACAGCTCAAAAATCGAAGTTTTCGAAACTTGTTTTTCTGATACCGTGATCACCTAAAATGACCATCCAAGCTATGTAAAGCATGTTTTAGGTTGCAGTTACGTGTTTTATCACCCTATTTGGGTATTGGATGGGAGGGGGGGGACTCCCAAGGGTTTGGTACACAACCTGCATATGCAGGTTGTCACTCTGGACAGCTCAAAAATCGAAGTTTCGAAACTTGTTTTTCTGATACCGTGATCACCTAAAATGACCATCCAAGCTATGTAAAGCATGTTTTGGCCCGTATTTACGCGTTTTTCATCCTATTGGGGTATCGGGTGGGGGGGGGGGTCTCCCAAGGGATTGGTACACAACCTGCTTATGTAGTTTTTCACTCGGGACAGCTCAGAAATCGAAGATTTCGAAACTTGTTTTTTTGATATTGTGACCACCTAAAATGACCATACAAGGTCACCTAGGATTTTATGGGGTCCAATTATCCCCTAACTCATTGACACACAAGTTGAGGGTCTCAATGTGTGTCTCAACCTAACCACAACCTCAGTTTGACAATTTGAGGAGCACCTTGACTATAAGAAACTGGGTTGATGCGCAGTAACGCTGCCATAGACTGTCAAAATCAATTCAAAACTCAAATTCCAGTTTTTCGCGTGTTATCTTGGCCCAATCAGCATGGTTTGTGTTTCATTTCACGTTAATTCGGGACAGCAACCAACCGCCCGCACTGGTAGCGTCGCCGCGGGCACCTGGAGAAATGAAGATTGGGACTCCAATGGAGTCTTTTTACGCCTTTTGAAACATGTCAAAAAGAAAAGTATGTTTGCAATAATTTTTCCTTCGCATCTGGCATTTTCCGGACCGTCATTTTCGCTGCGTTCCACTCATCTCAGCGACCTGACAGTGACAATGACAATGTGCTGAACGATTCCGGGCGTGAACAGAGTCAGAGTCTAGGCCGGGTCATGGCCGAAGGTGTGTGAGTGAACAGACATGCGCTCTGTTGTGAACGGCGGCAGTCACAAATATATTTGATGTAGGTAAGTCTTCATGCAAGTCAAGAGCATCACATTCATCAACAAGCGAGCCGCAAGCAAGGAAGCAAGCGAGCCGCACGCAATGGCCACCCCGCAAGGAAGGAAGCAAGCGAGCGCCGAGCGACAACGACAGCGACAGCGACAGCGATGACAGCGAGGCTGAAGCCGAAGCCGAAGCTCCAGTACAAGCTGAAAGTGTGTTGAAAGTGTGTTCACAATTGACGGGCACGTTGTGCCTCTCAATTTGCGTCTCAATGCCGACAGTGATTATTACTGTGACAGACAGCGATCAGCGATCAGTGGATGGACAGTGTATCAAAGGGAGGGGCAACAGCATTCGACAAGACCAGCGAGCGTACCGAAAGTGTGTTGAAAGTGTGTTGGCAGTGTGCTCACAATTGACGCGCACGTTGTGCCTCTCAATTTGCGTCTCAATGCCGACAGTGATTATTACTGTGACAGGCAGCGATCAGCGAACAGTGAATGGACAGTGTATCAAAGGGAGGGGCAACAGTGTTCGACACGACCAGCGAGCGTACCGAAAGTGAGTTGAAAGTGTGTTGAAAGCTGACATGCAATTTGTGCCTCTCAATTTGTGTCTCAATCTCCACTGTGATTACTTACTCCTGCAGGTCCAACGTTTGCGAACAGTGATGGGGAGGTGTCATCAGAGGATGAAGACTCAACGCAGAAGAAGCGAGTGCAGTTCACTGTAACACGAGAACGGGCAGAAGAACTAGTCTCCTCCCTCTGCGGGGTAATTTGGAAACAAAAAAGTCACTCCTGGTCAGAAGTGTGCACTGGTGTTGCTGCATTGACAAAAACAGATGGCAAAAAAATCCGTGAGGCAATGGAGGCGCTGGCGGCCGTGATAAAAGTACACTCGCAACTCCCAACGAACAGAAAGTACATCTATTGCATTGAAGAGGGCGGTGCTCGCCTTGGCTTTCAGATTGAGGCAGACACCTCCCACCTGGTTGCAATGATTGCAGTAGGCCCGAAAAAACCACTGACCTTTCACTCTTATGCCACTGGTACCAAGGATACAAAGGTTCCTGAGGGCCAGTACCTCTTCCAAACCATGCGACCGTTTGATACATTCCAGTGCATCTCGAATGCCAGAGGGCACATATACCTGTTCTTCTTTGACTGTGAAGAGAATATGAAGCTTGTATGCCACACAAACACTTTCAGGGACTCTTTGAACCCAAGTGACCGCGGTCCAACTTTGGATGCGCTCAGGCGAGTTGAGCGCAAGCTGGACGCTATAATGGAGCACCTGGGTATTGAATTGTGAAATGAACAGTGAGCAGATTGGTGCCCGCGTGCATTTGCTTTGAGGATACATTTTTGAAACGCATCTTTTTCTGAGGTTAAGTTGAGAGACACGTTGAGACACTCAACTTGTGTCTCAATGTTTGGGCAAGATTCACTGCAAAACATTGGAATTTGAGCTCGAAATTGATTTTGAC
Source organism: Eutreptiella sp. 'Long Island Sound 2002' (assembly GCA_964036045.1). Classification (NCBI taxonomy): domain Eukaryota; phylum Euglenozoa; class Euglenophyceae; order Eutreptiales; family Eutreptiaceae; genus Eutreptiella; species Eutreptiella sp. 'Long Island Sound 2002'. The sequence goes on along the minus strand of CAXIWF010002009.1, from coordinate 4,563 downwards.
AGTCTATGGCAGGGTTACTGCACATCAGCCCCATTTCTTTTTCAATACTTATAGTCAAGGTGCACCACAAATTGTCAAAACTCAAGTTGTGGTTAAGTTGAGACACACGTTGAGACACTCAACTTGTGTCTCAATGAGTTTCGGGATAATTGAACCCCATAAAATCCTCGGTGTATGTAAGGCATGTTTTAGGCCGTATTCATGTGTTTTTCACTGTATTTGGGTATTACCTCCGAGATGCGGGGGGGCTCCCAAGGGATCGGTACACAACCTGCAGTTTTTCAGCTCAGAAATCGAAGTTTTCGAAACTTGTTTTCTTTGATATTTTGACCACTTAAAATGACCATACAAGGTATGTAAAGCATGTTTTAGGCCGCATTTATGTGTTTTTCACTCTATTTGGGTATTACCTCCGAGGGGCGGGGGGGCTCCCAAGGGATTGGTACACAACCTGCAGTTTTTCACCCTAGGTAGCTCAAAACTCGAAGTTTTGGAAACTTATTTTTCTGATACCGTGATCACCTAAAATGACCCTCCAAGCTATGTAAAGCATGTTTTTGGCCGTATTTATGTCGTTTTTCCTCCATTTTTTGTGTGCGTTGCTTGGAGTAGCTTCTCTGCGAGGTGGACTTGCCAAAGGCAATAGAATTTCCTAAACTGATTTTTTTGATAATTTGACCATCCAAAAACATCAAATATCCGATGTACAGCATGTACAGCATTTAGCCCCTCTTTATGTGTTTTTCATGCGGGGGCTTGTGGGGGAGGACACAGACGCCTGAACTCGACTTGGCCTACCTCCCCACCCCTCGACCTCTGTACAGGTTCCAGTGGACGCAACACAACACACCGAGCAAGCACACCGGTGAACAGAAGCCAGCTGGCCCAGGACACCGCAGACGCACCACAGCAAACCGCGCGGGCACACCGGTGAACAGGAGCCCAGCGGCCCAGGACACTGCACACACGTAGGGCGGCCGAGGGATAGGAAAGAACCAATACCCCATGGGTCGGACGCACTGGGGCGACCCAGCCGACCCACCGGGCCAGTGGCAGGAGCGGTACTCCAAGGCCACTGGTCTGAGCCCGGCCAGGCTGCATCGGGGACCATGGCAAACGTCACCCGGAGCCATGGAAGCAACCGGTGACAGGCGAGCCGGTACACAGTCCAGGAGGGGGTCACCTGCCAAGCAGAGTGGCCCCGCAACTCAAGCCACAAGGGTGAGGCGGTCGTACCGTAGACAAGCGGGAGCAATACCCCTTGTGGTGAGAGATACTCCACACGGCTGGGCAGCCCCCCAGAGCTGCCGCCCAAAGGAGGGGGCGTGTGGCCCTACCCATGGACACATGTGGGGACACCCTTGCACCTGGGACACATGGACCGGGTGGCCGCGACAATGCCTTCCCAAGCACATGCGGGAGCGGCTCAAGAGGCACCTGACATAGGGCAGTGGGAGGAACAGGACGTCCCCTTGGTAAGACCTTCTTCCTGCAATGTCAAAGGAGGCATCCCGAGCTCCCGAAGATACCTACCTACCTACCTACCTCTGTACATGTTCCAGTGGACGCTAAAAGATGAATGCCCTCTTTATGTGTTTTCACCCTATTTGGGTGTTGGGGCAGGGGGGCTCCCAAGGGGGCTTGGGCACAACCTGCTTATGCAGTTTTTCAGCCTCAGCACTTCAAAAATGGTCCTCCCTGTCCATTCTTCGAGGTGCCTTGCTGGAGGCAACAGAATGTTAGGCCCTGATTAGGGGTGCGCTGCACCTGCCAACAACAGTTGAACGATTTTTGCCAGCTGGTTACCTTGTGATTGGCATGGCACTATTTGTGCCTTGGGTTGCACCTCATTTTGTTTGGCTCTCACTTGGGTCCCCCATGGTAACCCTCCTGTGAGGTCCCGCAAATGGTGCCATGCCGAGTTCAGGCTATCGCACCATACGAAATTCACACGCCCTGTCACGCACAAGGCGCACTGGGCAGGGGGTTGGTGCGCAGCCCGAGGGCATGTGCCAGAGATCCTCACACAAATATCCGGAGCATTCCTCCTTGTTGTCCAGAACAGCTGCGCTGCGGGTGGCCTACAAGTGACCTTGTCCCCCGCACCCCACCCCCATCCCACGCAGCCTTGATGGCACACACACCCCACACACACCACATACTATCATTTTTGGGCCCATTCATGTGCCATAGCCCATGAAGGTAATAAACTCACAGAGGTAGTGAAATCACAACCAGGGGGACCGGCATACATGGGAAACACGTTTCATGAATTGTAGCAAAGGGATTACATTTGGGTTTCAACCCCTTATGGAATCCGTATTTTTTGAGGGGAAAAATACCCCCCAACAATTTTCTGTTGGGAAACCCTGAGGTCCCCTCACCTAAAAACTCCATTTTTTTTTAGGTCGGATGCAAGCAGCAGGGAGACAGAGCTAGGTTGGCATACTATGGCCCCTATGCATCACTCACCACCTTGATCCCATTCAATTTTTTCCTTCTACACAGACGCCCTAACAAACGACTGCTGGCAGCATGGGCTGGCTGCAAAAGTGCATCCTATGTGGCTGCTGGGAATGTGCGGAGGGGCCGGAGGGGGCAGGGTCCGGCAACTCACATTGAAAAATGCGCCTTTTCCAGCCCGAAGCACACCAATGATCAGCCTGGGTGCGAAGCACAAATCACCTCGCAGAGGTTGTTAGATCAAAGCCAGGCAGGGGTTAATATGGGGAAAACCCCACGTACCCCCCATTTTGGGCCTTTTTGGGCCTATTCGCGTACCCTACCCCAAGGGGTTGAATTGTTAGTTTAACCCCTTGTAAGATCATTTTTACTGCTTAAAATGTTTCAGCCTAGACAGCTCAAAAATCGAAGTTTTCGAAACTTGTTTTTATGATATTATGATCACCTAAAATGACCATCCAAGATATGTAGAGCATGTTTTAGGCTGTTTTTTTTGTGCTTTTGACCCTATTTGGGTATTAGGTCGCGGGGGGGGGTCTCCCAAGGGATTGGTACACAACCTGCTCATGTATTGTTTAAACCCTGGCAGCTCAAAAATCGAAGTTTTCACAACTGGTTTTTATGATATTGTGACCACACGATATGACCATCCAAACTATGTAAAGCATTTTTAGGCCGTATTTACATGTTTTTCACCCTATTTGGGCATTAGATCCCGGGGGGGGGGGGGGGCTCTGGAGGGATTGGTACACAACTTGCTCATGCAGTTTTTCACCCTGGGCAGCTCAAAAATCGAAGTTTTTGAAACTTGTTTTTTTGATATTGTGATCACTTAAAATGATCATCCAAGGTATGTAGAGCATGTTTTAGGCCGTATTTACATGACTCTCACCCTATTTGGTTATTAGGTCGCGGGGGGGGGTGTCTCCCAAGGGATTGGTACACAACCTGACTATGTAGTTTTTCACTCTGGGCAGCTCAAAAAACGAAGTTTTCACAACTTGTTTTTATGATATTGTGATCACACGATATGACCATCCAAACTATGTAAAGCATGTTTTAGGCCGTATTTACATGTTTTTCACCCTATTTGGGTATCAGGTCAGGGGGGGGGGGGGCTCCCAAGGGATTGATACACAACCTGCTGGTGCAGTTTGTCACCCTGGGCAGCTCAAAAATCGAAGTTTTCGAAACTTGTTTTTTTGATATTGTCACCACTTAAAATGACCATCCAAACTATGCAAAGCATGTTTTAGGCCGTATTTACATGATTTTCACCCTCTTTGGGTATTAGGTCGCGGGGGGGGGGGGGGGGGCTCCTAAGGGATTGGTACACAACCTGCTCATGCAGTTTTTTCACCCTAGGAAGCTCAAAAAATCGAAGTTTTCGAAACTTGTTTTTTTGATATTGTGATCACCTAAAATGATCATCCAAGGTATGTAAAGCATGTTTTAGGCCGTATTTACGTAGTTTCCACCCTATTTTGGGTGTGTGTTGCTCGGGGTAGATTCTCTACGAGGTGGACTTGCCAAAGACAATAGAATTTCGATGCAGAACTTTCGCCCCCAAGCACAAGAACGCACGGCGTAGTTCAAATTTAACTGTACCCCCTCACCCCTCCAGGCATTTGAATTTCCTAGCCACTTCAGCAAATGGTTGCGTGGAGGTTGATCCTCTCTTCGTCCTGTGTTCATCGGTGTGTTTTTGTTTGTTTGTTTGCAGAATCGTTGGAAATGTGCCTGTGGAATGGAGAATTTCAGGAAACGTCGAGCTTGCGTGAAGTGGGATACACAGAAACCAGGTGCTTGTCCCCTGCTCGTGTCCCGAAAATACTCCTACACGGCAAATTTCTGTTTGTGTATCAAGTCTATGTCAGTCGTCGCTTTGTTGCGCACGGTGTTGTGGAACCATGGGATTCCTCAGACGCTTCACATTTTTAGCTGTCAGCTCATCATATCGACATCCTCACTACGCAGAGGGGCACCATCTCCAGTGTCCAGCCCTTCGTTTGCATCCCTGTCTAGGGTCAGACCTTGCCACCATTGGTCATCTTCACCAGACTTTCATGGCATTCAGTCCTCAGTCTCGCCAGACTGTTG